>VYZT01028074.1:0-88156 GCA_013400735.1 Pomatostomus ruficeps | reverse complement strand
TGCTTGTGGAGACGGAGAAGGCACTCTTTTTTTTTTTACTCTTTTTTTCTGAATTCTGAGAAGTCTTGTCTTGGGGTGGAGGAATGGAAAATACCTCATTGTCTGACCTGCCATTGTTTGTCTTCCCAAAGTGAAGGGAGACATATCCAGCCCAGGGAAACTTCTTATTTGAGGCAATGGAAGCTTCAAATTCATCTTTACCACCCTCAAACTCTCCCCTTGACTAAAACCTGTCTAGGGAGAACACAGGTAATTGTAATTAACTCTCTTTCTTTGTTGGAAATTGGTTTTGATTACCACTATTTTGGCCAGGATAAATCTGAACCCTCAGCAGCTTTCAGAGCTGTGACTTTTAGGCCAAAGTTTAGAGTCAAAGTCCACACTGAACCCCTACCAGTGCATAGAAACTGCCACAAATAAATTCAAACATTAGCTGAGAAAACGATATAAAAGTAAATACTGTGTACTGTTAAAAACAAATACTTTTCATTTCCAATATCTTTTTACTCACGAAATAGACACAGATCTCCTATAAAAAATATCAGAAATACTGGACTTGGAGTCCTAATGATCTTGAAGGAATGTAATCTAAACATCAGTGAAATTAATGGGAAGGCTTCCAGAGTCTCCCAAAGGGCTACAAGTCAGGCCTATGAGATGGCTAATCCAATGAGACCACTAAAAGCAGTGATTCTGCGACACCAAAATCCAAAATCAAAATGACGAACAAAGATTTAGAAGTTTCTTCTTAAAAAACCTGGTTTTCCCTCAAGGAGTCCAGTGCTAAAACTCTTTGAGGGATGTAGTTAAGCCAAATGAGCAACTTTTGAAACTCCTTGGCTATGCTGCAAGATATTTTTAATGGCTTGTTGTGTGCTTTTCCATGAAATACTCCTCACAGCGATTTGTGTGGAACGTTTACAGTCTTGCATAATATTCTCCTATCAGATAATTCACAATATCCTCACTTAAACAAGCAGACACAAGATAATGAAACTTGACAAGTCCAAGAAAAGGAGTGCTGGCAGGTATGGAAAACACTGAGCAGTGGGTGGGGATGCAATATTTCCTAAATAAAACACTGTGAATATCAGAGTATAGGATGGGATTTAGTAGCAAATTCCTCTTGTTTTGCACTAAGGTGTCCGCCTGCGTTGTCATACAATAAACTCGGTCACACTGAGTAAAAGCAGGAGCCGTGTGGCAGCCACAGGGCACTTTGAGAGACCAAACTTCAGAAAAAGGCGATGGTGCAGGCTGAGGGATGGAATCCTTTGCTGGTGTGTCCTGTTCTGTCACTCTGCCCGGTGAGGTGACACTGAAAAGCGCCTCTCCTTACTCAGGCCCCTCGCACGCACGCACAACACCAGATATGACTGCAGAGATCTGCAGCCAGCGCTGCCTGCCCCAAAGCCCTGAGGAGCAGGCATCACACCCCAAATTCCCGCAGCATCGCCCCCGCCAGCGAGGCTCGGGCTGTCCCGGTGTCCCCGGAGCGCAAATCCCGGCAGCTGCGGCCGCAGCAGCTGCACGAACACGAGTGCTCTGTGTGGGTGGGAGGGGGAGTGGGGTTTGTGTGTGGCTGGAGGGTTTCCCTCTTGGAAATTCCGGGATTGATGACACATTAAGCCCTCTCCAAGAGAGTGGATTGAAAAGAACGAAAGAAACGGGGGAAAAAAAAAAATAAAAAATTGAAACAAGCAGGCAGGCTGATGGCTTTTCCTGCAAAGTTGAGGACTTCAAAAGTTCACTTGTAAGCAGCTGCAGATGCAGGGATAAAAGTTGTCCTGGACACTATGCAGCAGCCCTGTGCCTTCCATCAGCATCTCCAACTTGTTGCCTGCCTCTGCTGGATTCCCTTGCTGGCCATGAGCACTGAGGCAGCGACATTAGGTAAGGATTTTGTGCTTTTTAATTACTTGATGGTCGTTCGGGGGAGAGAGTTCATGTGTGTTTGAAACTGAGATGATCTTGTTTACATTTACTTTGGATTGTGGGTTAGAGTGACAGAGGGCTATTATTAGAGAGTCTCCAAAATAGGATGTAAGTAAGGTTAAAATAAACAACTGAAGTAATGAAGAAGGTCACAGTGACAGCCAAGCACTTACAGCTCATAATGTATATTGATCGTTACAGAACATTCCCTTTCCTTTTTTACTTTCTTTTTTGAACAAAAAAATTTAAAACCTGTTAAAATTCTTACTTCCTACTAGAAAAAAAAGTCAAATGATTTAAATAATATACATAACATTTTCCTGTAAATGGAATATGGAATAGATGAAAAGAACCATAAAAGAAAAAAAGGCTTTAAAATAACATTCTATTCCTCTAGGAAAGAATTACGTACACCATATATCAGAGAAACATTGTAGATTAGTTAATTACACATATAATAATCACACACAGCTATACAGCCTGTGGCAATAAAGAGTTCCTGAGTAATTTCTCTACTACTGTACACATTAAATGTAAGTCTTGTTTCACTCAGCAGAGAGTTCGAAGGGAACATAGATTTTACATATGTGGCTTGTTTATACATCTTTATTAATTGAATGCAGAAATACATTGAGAATCATGTTAGACATTATTCAGCTAGTGAAAACTGAGTTAATAAAGGAAACAGAAAAGCAGCCAGACAAGAGTGCAGTGCTGTGAGTGATTACGGATTCAGCTTTGGCAAACTCTGCGGAGGCACTCTCCCTTAAAGGAGTTGTGTTGTAATAATTTACAAAATTTAATTCTAGCAGAGTTCCAACTGGTCTTAACAGTGACTGCCAGCCAGCACTCATTAGCTCTACGAAGATAAAACAATTTAGAGCCCTCTTCACTTGAATATCAAAGGGTCACCCAGAAAGTTTTGCAGGACGAAACACAAAGCAAATGACCTTATCGCCTTTATCTTCAAACAATGCCTTTAATTTCTGGAACCTTTTGAAGGGTTGCCAGTTTTATGGAGTGTAGCAGCTACTTATCTGATAGAACAAGCTTTTCATCAGGGGGAAACGACCTTTAAACTCCGAGTAACTAAGGAACTGTATTTGCCACTGTATTTTCCTTACTGAAGGTAATATGTATAGACATACTTATTAAACTGGGAACACAAGAGCTGAGTATTGTGCTGTCCCTTAGGTGATGCAGAAGGATTCATAAGGCTTGTGGGTTTTTTGGTAAGTGAACTTGAAGTAAATGAAACTGTTCAAAAAAGTTTGTGTTCTGACAGATTGTGTTGTGACATGATAGGGATATTACCAGAGCCATATGCTGTTTACTTCTGTACTCCAACAAACCTACTGATCCTGTAAGAATTTAATGGTGAATAAGGAGGATCTGACCAAAGAGTTCTTTGCAGATACCTTGTTAAAAGAAAGATGAAAAAGTCCTCTAAAGACCACGGAAGAACTTTATCATCTTCTGCAGTGTTATTCTAAGTAATGAAGCTCACAGTGACTGAGGGTATTCTCAGTATCTGGGGTTTTTACATCATTTCCCGTGACTGAGAAACACAAAAGGGTTACCAACAACACCCATAGCTGCTCTCTGGTACAAGACTAAGTAAAGCATCTCAGTGAATCATAGATGTGGGAGGGCTGACACAACACAGAGCTTGTCAGACTTTTCTCAGATGAAATTCTGTAAATAAGTCAATCAAAAGAAAAAAGGCAATAGTTTTGGTTGGTTTTTTTTTTCAGTGGTATTTTACAGAAAAACATTTATCTTAAAATAGGTGGTTGCTTGTAGCATCACGAGATGAAATTTCTCCCCGTGCCCTCTGGAGCCTTTTCATAACGTACAACTGAGAAAGTTTTTAATTTGGATATGAGTTTCCTGCAAAGGCACCCTCGAAGCTCATGAAATCCTCTAGGGCTTCACTGCAAGGTGTTACATATGTAGTGAACTCGGATACAATTAATTGTTTGCAAGTTCACTCCTGTGGGTTTCCCTCAACTCTGAAACACATAAGGAAAAATCTGAGCATATCCAGAGGTGAAGAAAGAGAAGAGAGAGGATGATGTCAGGGGAAGGTGAGGTGCCTGCAGCCAGCGTGGAAAGATGGTGCGTTCTCCAATGACCCAGGTGGTCTAATTTGATTTAAGAAAGTAAATGGAAATAGTCTAGCATGGCAAAAATCACTCAGTATGGCTTGCAATTATATAAGCCCTGGCCTTGCTTTCCCTAGAAGAACGAAATGAAAACCAGAGGATCTCATTTGCTTTGTGTTCTACTCATAAGCAACCCATGATCTCGCTGTGAGCTTCTGCTGCAAAACCTGAGTGCCCTGGACTGTCCATGCTGGAAGCAAAAATCTGCGGGAGCTGAGGAAGCCTTTCCCCCCATGAGTGTTTCAGAAGGAACAGTTCAAACTGCTCAGGGCTTTTCCCGCCTGCTTCAAGTACCTGCCACAGATGACAAACTCTGCCATCCCTTGGTCAGACCTCAAACATCCCACACAGGTCCCCAGCAAGTGCTGGAGCCCTCAGGGTCCTCGAGCAAAGAGGGGGTGACCACCCCAGGGAATCCCCAGTGTCTGGAATCCCAGGGTGGAAACAGCTCACAGGAATGCAGCTCTCAGGTTGTGAGTGGGTTTGGTCATTTGGAAATGTCTCTGGGATTAATCTGGCCCCGTGGCCGTGCTCTGTGGAAAGCACAGCAGGCATTTACAAACAAACAAAACCCCATGGAATGCTTTCCTGTGGAAGCAAAGCCAAGACCCCTGGCCACGGCAAAGAAATAGGAACAACTCCTAAAGGGAGAGGAACAACCTTCACAGTATGTTTCTCTCCCAATATTATTTTTAATCATCAAAAGTCATTTACAGGCTAATATTTTATTTCTCTCTTATTAAATGTTGTCAATATCAAGTACCCAATAGCCTCACTGTCTGGAACAATCATGGAATCCCAGAACAGTCTGGGTTGGAAGGGACCTTAGAGGTCACCTTGTTCCAACTCCCCTGCCCTGGGCAGGGATGCCACCCACCAGACCAGATCACTGGCCCAAATTAAGCCAGTTTGCCTTTTCTAAACTAAGACTGAAATCTGAATTGATCTGATTTTGTGCTGTCAGTGCCAAGGAGGGGTTGTACAATGACTTCTGTTTGCTGGTAACTTCTTTGTTCCACTCCTTTTCTCCTGAAAGACAAGGACTGTGCTTATTGCAGGGAAAGTTCATTCATAAGGAAGGCAAAATTGGGCACTGCTGCAGTCCAGGGCTAAGGGAACCTCTTTCACCTTAGTTTTTGACTCTCCTAACCTGTACTGGTATGTCACTATTGGATTTTAGGATGCTGAAATTTTCAAGGAAATAATTTTTTGCTCACACCTTTGCTTTTTAATCTTCTGATGAGAATTAATGATGGTTTTCAAAGTTATACAGGCTTAAAGATAAGTCTGGAGTGAGAGGGCTGCCTTTCAGCTGCATCTCCCAAGGACTTGCCTATTTCCCACTGACCTGCCAAACATGCAAGCTGTTTAAACCCCTTAGCAGCTATTTACTCCTCTGCACTGTGCTAAAATCGAGAATCAATTTATTAGACATCGCTCATAACAGTATAGGACATTCATGGCCAAAATGTTTCCTTTAATGGTCCAGTTCCTCAAAGTTATTTTGTCTCCAAATGCCAAACCTGAAGAAGTATTGTGCACATCCAACTTCCCTGGCGATCGATAGGAGCCGCCAGGAGTCGAGACAAATCAGTGTTTGCTCCTAAGCTGACAAGACAGATCGCTGAGGAGGGAGAGCATCATCGCTCTGCCTTACAGATGGGGTGGGGACGTGAAGTGGCTCAAGGTCACCAGGAAAATCCTTTGGTGAGGCTGAGATCTGTGCCGAGGCCTCGGGAGTCACAGCCCAGCGCCATCAGCCCTGGCACAGCTTGGAATGGGCACAAAAGCCAACACAGTAAATTAGAGTGCAATAAAAATGCTCAGCCTCTCACCACTTTCCATGTAAACTCTGAGGTCAAATGGTCACACACGAACTCAAAGGGTCACAAAGTATTTCTGGCAGGTTTTAGACCGCTTAACATGGTGGCCAGTACTTGAAATTCCCCCCAAGTTCCCTTTGTTTTCAATGAGAAATGATCCATTTACCTTCCAAAATGCTGTAAGTGCTTTATCATGCTAATACAGTGCAAGAATAGAAGGAAAAGTCAATCCTGAATTAGCTTCATTAGAGACAGAATTTCTTTTCCAATTGTTCCTACTTCTTCCTAGACCACTTCTGTAGCCTAATAAAATAATTCTGCCTTTGGAAATGGCTCTTTCCTTCCAACACATTTCCTCCCTTTTTTTGTGCCATAGGCTTGCTGCCTCAAAAGGTTGGAATATTGTGGAAACACCATTTTGCTGATTTTTCAATGGGTTTGTACTGAGCCTCTTTGAATAGTCTGCTGGGAAAAGTCCTCAAGGCAGCCACGTTACTGATTTTTGTCTACAGATTTGTTTCCCTGGAAGATTTGTACTGACTTTTTTGCTACTTTCTTCCTGGATGAAGTATCTTGTCACAAAACTGAGGGAAGTTTAGTGCTGGACATTGCCAGTCCACTGCAGAAATGGATATTGTCTTTAACACAGTTTGCAGCACGTTGCTTGTTTAATGATTTTTAAGGTTTTTTTCAAAGTAGCGCATTTTTACCTTCAGTTATGACCTTTATTAATGTCACTGTGGCAGTTACATTATGTGCTTTGCCTCAGGTAGAGATTATTTATGGAGAAATCTGAAAAATGTGGATGAGATTGAAGAATATTTTTATCTGCCTCTGAAACACCACTAGAACCATGTGTTAGGGCATGCAGTTGTTTGTACAGCTTTTCTGGGAAGAGTTCTGTGCATTCAGCTCTTATGAGATTTCCTTAATGAGAGTATGTACTCATTTGCTTCTTTCTGACACGTCTTATTTTGATTATTCTGACGTCTATTACTTTGATTGCTGTGTTCACACTGCATGGCATCCACGGGAAGCCGCGAGGGAATATTCTACATATTGAAGGGGAGAAAAAAAATGATTGCCTAATATAGCTGAGGGATTGTAGTAGTCTGCTCTGCTCCTTTTGCTGGTTTTATATTAATTCATTGATTGAGAACGAGTTTGCTTATTCCCCTATTTTTTTTTTCTTTCCACAAAGCATCTTCCATGAGCTGGATAGCAAATTATCTGCACACCACAATAATGTAATGCATCTCCTGTGTAGCTGAAGTGTTTTACAACTCAACTGTCCCCTGGCAGCTTTGTGTGCTGATTGTTTCAGTAAATGCCCCCTCCTGCAGTATTTGCCAATCTTTTCAGTATTTCCTGCACTTCCCCCAAACTGCTGGATACCCCAACTTCTCCCCCACTCCCATGCTAATAAACAAAGTTGTAACATCCCCCAGCCTTATTTTCTCTACATTTTTAAAATGGCTGATCAATTTTTGTTCAACTTGTCTCAGAAAGCAAAAAAAAAAAAAATCTAGAAGATGATACAAAGACAAGAGTCTTCTCAGAAGTTCCTGAATATCTCTCTAATGAGTTTAATGGTAAATGTGAAAAATTACTTGGGATCTGAACTAGACAATTCCTTTACAGAAAGGAGCCTGTCTTACGTCAATACTTTCTTCCTTCTCATCTCCTTTTGAAATTATATTTTGCTGATGTTTGACTGTCATGAAAACTTTGCATGGAATTTTATCTCACTGATAGACCTACAGGTCTATATGAAGAGCAAAAGAAGGTAAAATTCAGTCAGTGGCTTATTTAACACCTAATCTAATGTTTTGTTTTTCTTAACTTAATAATTAAAAATTTCTTTAGAATTAATATTATGAGACTTCACTGCACCCATCAGATGTGTTATTTGTTAATCTCCTCCTGGTACCAGAAGTGACCAATTCACAAACATCTTTCAGAGATTATTTTAATCTTCTTTGTCCCTTTCCTCCAATTATTTACTTTATAATCAACCACAGGCTTGCTATAAAACTACTTGTCTGTGACTCGGCCTCCCTCAACAACACTGCACAGATACTTTGATTCACTCAGGCTGTCTTGTCATCAGCTCTGTTCTTTTCTTAATGGACTAGAGGAAAAAAAATATAAAAATTTCCAGAGCCCTTTGCTCTGTTTTTCTATTAGATGTTAAGATTAAAGCTAGCAACAAAGACATAAACAGGGTGAAGTCTAATTAATTCCTTGGTTTTCTTTTGCAAGAAATACAAGGAAAATGAAGAGAAGGCTATTTCCTATCCCACTGTACCTTCAAATGCTAAAATACATGGACATTTGATTTTCTGAATGTGTATAAAGCAGAATAAAGGTCACAGAAATCGATCCTTTTCCCTTAGCTAGCCCAGAACCATCCCAGAAGCTTTTGCCTCCAACAGAGTCTTGGGAGTGACAGTGGCCTCAAATACTCAGATCCCATAAGTTTCCTGAAGCATTTGGGCTGCTTTTCTCCTATAACACCCTTTAAAATCTCACTCATAATTGTTAAATATAAAGATTCTCCAGTTTCAGATAATTCTCGGTCTTTTGCCAGGTTTAGTTGTTTCAATTGACCGTGCAACAGAAATGCACAAGGAAAGCAGCTCGCAGCATTCCCAGTGTGGAGATAAGATCCATTTGGTTCATCCTCCCCTCCCTGGGTGTGGGTACCTGACAGGACCTGCCCTGCCATGACCTGGGGGTTCAGCATCTGCCCAGACAGGACCCATCTGTGCCCCTCAGCATGTCCCTCCCTGCACAGCACCAGTCCTGCCCCTCTCACTGCGCAGGGGGAGGGAGCTCTGGTGTTCCCTTAGGGGATCCCAGCCAAAGACCCCGAGCAGGTGGAAGTTCTCAGTCTTGGCTGTGCAGGGATGAGGTTGGACTCAATCCCTATCCCTGGGGGGTGTGTGTGTGTGTGTGAGGGCATTAGGCTCAAAGGCCCTGAGCTCCAGGACAGCTGTTTTGGGGTTGCATACAGTCCAAGCACAACCCCGACACCTCCCAGAGGAATTTTACAACTCTTTCCTCCTCCTGACACGATTGCTGCCTTGCAGTGCAAACAACTTTGACATAAATCATAAACCTACTCCCCAACCCAGCGCCTCGCTGCTTCTCCACATTTCCCCAATAACTGATATCTTAATCATGGAAATCCCCCACAGTTATTCCTGCTGCTTCCTAATGTCTGTTATCCACTAAGATTTCTTGTTCTCTTTGCTATTACCTCTACTCTGCATGGGTGTGGAGACGCTTCCTCTCGTTAATACACCTCTGACAATGTTGTTCATCTGCTCCTTCCAAACAACTTCATCTTCTACCTTCGACCTGAGCTTGCAGCTTCCTCCTGAGAATACCAAGCATCCCCATAAGGTGCTGGATGGATGTGAGGGGTCCTGGGGAGCTGTCCCTGGTCAGCCTCACACTGCTCCCAAGGACTCTGGCACAGAAAAGCTCCCAAGGGAAAAAAACTGTGCTGGGAGAAGGCAGAAGCTTCTTCAACCCTCAGAAAAGCTGGTGGCAGAGACTCTAAATACTACTTGTATACACAATGATTAGTTGGAAAACTAGTTCTGGAAATAGAAAATCTGGGTTTTGTGGTAGCATCAGGTTTTATTTTTTTAAGACCCTCAGCAGACAACTTTAGGTTGTTTTCAATGGGGCTAAATTGAGTATAAAACTAAAACACTGCAGTCCTGAAAAAGGTAGCTCAGGTGCGGACCTAAAAACAGGAAACGTCCCTTTGGCCACCACAGTTATCGCTGCTTCATGTAATTATCACAGAAATTAGTGCTACAGAAATTAGTGCTGCAGAAATGCTGTGAGAAAAATTAGGGTCACAAAAAATACACCTCACAAATCCACCCATTAAGGATTCTTTTTCTCCGAATTCCATCGCTGCTGTCATAGCCCAGCTCCTCACTGTGATTATCTGCATAACACCCTACAGGCTATATGGCTTCCCAAAGATATCCTGCTTCAGCCTGAGTAGCTGCTGCTGACCCACACAGAAAGGTTTTGTTCTGTCTGATTGCTTTAATAACAGAAAACATTTAAAATTTTACTTTTCCGCTGAGACATAACCAGGAAAAGCCCGAAGTGTTAACTGATAGTCTGATATTTTGTTAATCACTACTGACAGGAAAGATGCTGTGTTTTAGGACAGAGGAGCTGGATCAATCTCTTCTGTCACAGACAGGTGCCCTCAGAACTGCTCCATCGATTACGAGAGAATATCTTATCTGAACTGCTTCACTTTCTATTAGTAATTAAATGCATTTTGAAATAAGGGCTTTGGTGTCAGCCTCCCACATGTTCAGTAAAGGTGTACATACCTGTGATGGACACAGCTTCAATCATTCTATGGCATAATGTATGTATGTCACTTATAAAAAATAATAATAAAGCCATTCCAGTGCATTAGATGAGTAGATAGACTAATCATCAACTGACCTGGCACGAGCCTTCAAATTCCTCCCTTGCTAACCCAAAACCTGCACCAACAAAGAAATTTGCATTCAAATTTCTATGAAAAATTTCATTAACAGCCTATAAAATAAACAACACTTAAAATTCCTGTCCAGCTCTAACCAAAGCATACCCTTTTTTTTTTTTTAGAAGAATGAACAAGCTGAATAAAAGGGGCAATAAATTTCAATATTAGTAATGATAGTTGTTTGTGAGTCCCCAGCAATGTGGAAAGGAGTGATTTATGTTCATTTGTGCTAGGAAGCAATGCTCTAACACACCAATTTTCAACTGTTTTTCTTTTTTTAATCAAAGGTCCTCTTCCGCCAAAAGCAGAATGTGTGATACAGAGTGTCCTGTATCCCCCATTGTTTTATGCTTAAGGGAAGGCACGAGGCCACTAGATATTTTGCATAAAGAGATAAGGATAAAGGGAACTTAATTTCTGCTTTACAGAGAGCATCATTTTGCTAAAGGCACGGGACTCCTTCATTTGGGAGGTTCTGGAAGGGCCCTGGAGCTGGGGCATCACTGGCACACAGCAGGCAGGGATGTATTGGAGTAAATTCCCTGTGAAGGGCTGGGGGCTGTTGGGTGATTTGTTACATGAACTGAAATCTGACATCTTACGAGCCCTCATAACTTAAATAATATTTCAGCCTGTGAGATATGCTTGGGAACACCCATTCCCTGATATCAGAGGGCCTCAGCAAGGGCCTGGCAATATATTCCCTGCATCCAGTGAGGATTACAGAGGCTGCTCCTGATCTTGCTCTTTATTCATATCCAATAACTTCTTCAAGGCCATGAGCTTATTCCTGCTCTTTAAAGCCACCTTCATTTCCTAAAGTGTTGCCTAGCACTAAAGTGCTCTGTTAAGCTGCTGCCATGTTTTTCCATTCTGGTAGAAATTATTGTTCTATATAGTTTGATTTTAAGAGTGCCTTCTGGCATCCATTTGGGGGAAAGGCACTCCATAAAAGCAAAATCAATACGAGGGACAGTTATATTTCCTGAGCTTTTTCATTAGCTATAAAATATATACATTCAAGCAGGGAGGAGGAAAGAGTGTCATTTCTACCCAGGCTGAAGGAGGACAAGACAAAGCGTGGGAGACCCTGCATAAATGTTCCCTGAGGGGAGCACAGACCTGCACCTCTGCTGGGCATGGGCAGATCTCTGCTCTCACTGCAGCCAAACAGCCCTACAGACCCTGGCCTCTCCTGTGACAGGCACCAGGCCACTGCGAAAATGCAGAAATACACGTATTTTGAAAATTGATGGATCTCTTGACTTATTCTCAATTTTTGTTAAAGCCAAATTGACCATTGGCTGAATATTCCCAGGGAGACTTTGCCTTTGCTCAGCACTAAGAATGAATAAAAGAAAAAGAAAATAGTGCAGAGCCAAATTCTTCCTCAACTCTCCACTGAATTTCACCCATTCTATCTTTGCCCTTCTCTCCCAAACTATTCTTCTTTCTAGCTAGCAGTCCTTTTAACCATCCTTGGATAAAGTCCTCATCACCTCATGAGACATATTTTCAAAGATTTGCAAATAGAGAACTGGAACAAATTCTGAAAAGCCATATCTGCATTTCTACAATTATGAACTTAAAGATATTGCAGTAAGTTTTGATCAGAACCAAATCATTGCTGCTTTGTTGAAGCCCAGCTGAAAAATTAAAATTCAGACTGCTATATTAGACAGAATTCTAACACAGGTTACCAAACCAGAAAGGCAAACATCTTATTTTAGCTTGGAGTAAAATTTCAAATCATGATGTCTGTTCAGTATCAGCACGCAATTATGGCAGTGAGGAATTGCACACATGCCTATTTTTTTTCCTCCCCTCTTTTTTAATACAGGTCTTCTATAATGGCATTTTCATTAGCAGGAAATACCTGTTGTCTGTAGAAAAATAATTTGTCTTGTTTTTTGAAAACTAAATTACCCTCTTTAAAAGATTAGCTGAAAACACTGTATAAATTCATAAGCATTCCAGGGTAAATAACAAAGTTTTGCTTCTTTCTGGTGACCCCTAGTGATGCATTTTGTGAGACAGTTCAGGAGCAAAACCAACAAGTTATTTATTTCTGAAACGCAGATAAGGCATCAGGAAGATTTTATCTGTGTGATTTTGCCGCTAGCCCATAATTCAGGGAACTGGAAAATAAAGGCCCAGAAAACTTCTCCGTGTGTGGTTGTTGATTTGAAACCCGAGTGAAGCTGTGGAGGAACATGAGCTGGCAGGAAGGGACAGCACCAAGTAGCAGAAGAGTGTCTGTAGGACAGCCACTGCCTAAAATCAGCCTCTTGGGTTTAAGGTTCCATTTATATGATGTTCTTATCATTGAGAAGTTTTACACATCTATCCCCATGTTTGCCTTTTTTTCCTTAGTTTTATTATTCAAACAAACTCCCATCCTGTTCTGGCTCCTCTCAGGGCTCTCAGTGAAGTACAACAGTAAAGCAAACAAGAATTGGGCAGCAAAACTGGGGGGAAAAGCAGCTGTTGAGTAGCATTTCATTTTCATGATCACAGATATCTGGTACAGAGATCAAAACTGATTCCAAGCCCGCTTCACGAGGGTGCATCAGAAGGACGCCTCTCTCCCTGCACCCGGCCGTTCTATCCATGGCTGCGAGGCTGAGCCGGTTGAACATGAAATCCCAGCATGAGGGAGCTCCTCGCTGTGCTCACTCTGCTGTGTTCCAGGGCAGGGATGGAGGGGAGCTGGAGCCTGCAGCCAGCGCTGCCCTGCTCCTGCAGCCCCA
Organism: Pomatostomus ruficeps; assembly: GCA_013400735.1. NCBI lineage: Eukaryota > Metazoa > Chordata > Aves > Passeriformes > Timaliidae > Pomatostomus > Pomatostomus ruficeps. Next base: position 74,952 of record VYZT01028074.1, on the reverse strand, counting down.
CACTGTGCCCAGACAAATCAGAGACTTTCGCATTCCCGAGTCTCTGTGTTAGCCAGGGCTGGAAGAGGAGCTTTAGCCAAAGGTTTTGGTGCTGTTGTGCCTCCAATCCCTGTCCCAGGACTCTGCCTCCTCCCTGCCCTGCCCAGAGCCTGCCTCATCACACCTGCTCTCCTCCAGCTCCTGCTCAGCCTTTCCTTGGACATTTTGTCTCTCCCAGAACCCTTGTTCCAGGGGGAAAGATTGGGAAAGCATTTTTTGCTTCATCTCTAATCATAGCAACAAGGTAGTGTTGCCTTTTTCCCAACCTGGAAATGAAACTCGAGATAGTTTTAGTACAGGAGGCGATATAAAAGTGGATCTTTATTTGGAGGCCTCCAGGGGCAGTTATGGAAGAGTGTCCACAAAAGCCCTCCCCAACAGGGGTACACACAATTTTATAAGTTTGGTAAATGAGCATAATTGACAAAAAAGCACCAATTAGGAGCACAAGTGGTGACGCAAGTCCCCCCAGGTCAAGCCCCTTCTCTGGAGCCCACCTTGGTGCTGGCTGTACTTTGTTTATGAAAATGTCTCGCAGATCTTGGTAGCCAGGGAGAACCAAGAGAGCACAGGGGCTCTGGAATTTGTTTTGTCTTTCTGCCCAGGGAAAGGGCATGGAAAACTCCTGGGAAAACCAGCCACTAATGCAATAGTAACCTACAGAGCTCCAAATAGATGAGTAGAGAATACAGAGAATATATAGGGCAAAAAAAGGCAAAAACCAAAATGACATCAGTAGGACTCCACCTTTTTAGCAGTTCTTTTGCACATCTCAGTACCCTGCTCAAACAACTGAGATTGGTTTGATACCAAATAAAAATGGGAGAGTGTGGCTAATTTCAAACTCCTGTTACGGACCCTGCAATACCAAGTTAAATTCAAGGCTGTTGGTCCTGTCCAGCTCCACTGATTTTCACTGGGAACAGAGCAGCCATACAGTGAGCAGAGCTTGGCTCATTTTTGCATTGTAACAGCTGTCCTCAAACTCATTTTCATTAAAAAAAACATTGAGACCAGCCTTACATGTCACAGATTCCCCTTCACATAGTTTTACATTTTTTCTCCAAAATCAAACTATTGAAAAAATAACATTCATCATCTTAACATTTATTTTACTAACACAAAAGAAGGCAAGAAAATTCCCCTTCTGTTTTTATAGCAGAAAATTTATTGCAGCTTGCTCGGATCTGGAGTGATTAAGTCATATTAAAGACATTTCTGTCTTCTGAAGTTTTATACTTGGTTAAAGAACACGTTTTGATTTTGTAGGTGACAATATTTCTTCGTTGTAATACAAATATTGCTGTCCTTCCCCAATGGGTCACAACGAAGTCAATAAAATATGCACAGAAGAAATGCAAGCAGCATTTGGCTCAATATAAAGATTGATAATGTAACCACCTAAAAAAAAGTACTTTTTATCATCATAAGGCTCTCCTGGTTTTTTATGGTTTTCTGTGAGCAAAACAATCCATCATCCTTGAACTTCATCCACGTTCTTGGAACCAACATTTAGTACAAGTCAATTTTTAATTATGATATTTTTATAAAACCTACTATTTATTTCCTGATTTTGTAAAACACTTTAAACAGCAAGTCATCAATATAAATTATGTAAATCTCAAGGGACCCCAAATTCATTAATCTGACCGGATCTCACAGCAAAGCAGAACACAGCACAACTGGCTGGCTCTCCCTCTGATCCCCCAGAGCAGCAAAGCGGGGTACAGCAGTGAGGCACAGTGGGAAATCTCCATTTTGCCTTAGAGCAGTGGGATTTTTTTAACCTTTTAAATAAAATGCCCATTATGCCAAGAATACCTGTTACACTTTCACCTTTAGAGCCAAAGGAAAATGAATCTTTTAACTGTGAGAAAGAGAACAAAGGTTCTCACCTGCAGAACTGTATAAAGAGCAATGAGCCCCTGCTCCAAAATATTGAGTTTTACAGTCAGCCTGTCCATGAACTCGTTGCTATCCCATTCCTACAGCAAACCACGGCCAATCCTGCTGGCAGCAGCAGGAAATCTGCCCAGGAGGGCTGAGCAGCAGTGGCCCTGCGGGAGCAGCAGCCCCGTGCTGGGTTCCAGCCTGGCTTTGTGCTTTGAAGGGAAACCAAAAAAGTCTCCTGTGCCAAACCCCTTCTCCGTGGCCTTTCACTGCCTCAGCCCAGAGGCTGCAGAGCTGCTGGAAGGGTCTTTTCCCCAACCTATGTGAAGCACAACCTCTGTTTTCTCCTTCCCATCTCCCGTTGCTGCTCCTTTCCCAGGGTCCCCCAGCCAGGCAGCTGCGAGGCAATCTCGCCTCCCCAGAGCGGCACCTGCTCCTCTCAGTTAAGCCAGCTTGTCTGTGCCTCCTTTAAAACTCTTTTTTTTTTATGTTTTCCAGCTGTTCTCCCTTTCAGTGGCCACCTCAGTCCTTTCCAGCTGCTGTCTCTTTAGGCACAGCTGTGCTGGCTCCATCCCCACCTGCTGGCAGCAGCCTCCTGCCTTCCCTTCCCTTCCTTTGTGTGCATGGACATCCCTGCATCCTTGTGGAACTGATGCAGTAAAAGTAGCATTGAACTCTGGAAAGGATGAGAACACAGCACAGGGCGGAATGAGGATTATTTTTGCTCAGGCACAGGAGAGAGAATCACAGGATTTAGCCTGTATTCTTTAATAAAAAGAGTGTTTTGTGTGTCTCTATTTATTTTTTCTTTCAAAAGTAGGATGTGGTTATTGTCTGGGTCTCAGGCTACATGAACTGGCCTCACCCAGGTTCCTGCAGACCAAAGAGAAGAGGAACCATTAGAAGGCAAAGCATCCTGGCTGTTAGGCCTTTCCAGCTTCTCTTGCTTTCTGTGCCTTTTCTTTAATTTTGTGAAAGTCTGTGCAGGAGACCAGCAGGTGAGAGGGAGCAACTGCAGCATCTGAGGATGTGTGCTAAAATGTAGTTGTAGAGTAGAGCACGATGGCTTAAAAAAAAAAAAAAAAATCCAATGGCTTTTTTACCTTTCCTAGGGGACAATTCCCACACATTCCATTCTTTTTTCAGCACTTGAAACAGTTTCCCTTCCTATTTACAGAGCAAGATATACAGTCTGTGCTTCAGTTCATATTTTTTGAACTCCAGATGCTCTTCTCCATATTAAAACATCTCACAGGCAAATGCATATCCTTATTTATACTTCTTATATTAACCCAGTTACATGGTGGCTATAAAATTCCATAATAAGAAATAAGAGCTCTCATTGCGCATTCACAAAGCCCTCCAAAGAACAGAGGAAGAACAGGCCATAAGTCTCATAAATCCAACTTAATTTATTCATAGTAAGAGTGTAAAAATCAGATATTTTTATGTTCCAGGATATTTATGATAAGATGGTGAATGTATAAACCTCCCCGAACAATAATTCAATAATTGATGATAAAATAACAAAATAGATAACAGGTTTCAAACTTCTTGCCTCAGAAGAGTGAAATATTGTAAACAATAACATGGCTTGCAAGCATTCAGTCAAATCTGCAGTGGGTGAAGGCAAGAATTTAATTTCAAAACTTTCAGAGCTCTCTGATCCCCTGATCCAGAATCTTCCAGCTTCACTGCACCAGTGGCTACAGTAATATGCAGATATTTTCCCTCTCATCAAATATACCCAAGTAACCTGGTGGGGAGATTCTGTGCAGCATGCTCATTTTTGATCTCCAGGAAGTTTTTGAGGCAAGTGGAGGGGGGTGGTAGGAGAGACCTGTCTTTCCAGCCAGTGTGGCTGGGGATATCTCTGGATTTTTGCCCTCCACACAGAGGAGGACTTGTTTTGGTCACACCCATGTTCTGAGAAGAGAGAAAAGAGGATTTGGCAAATGCCACCACACAGAGCCCCCTCAGGGACATGATAAAAGCCCGTGCTGAACCAACTATGCCATGGCTCTTGCTCAGTCCAAGTCCACTGCTATAGAGGCAAGGGATAAATCCATCTTGGAAAAAAGATGTTTTGCTCAAATCACCTGGATCTTTACCTTTCCAGAGGTAGAAATTCCCTATTTTCCAGCTCAAATATGTTCACAGATGTTGCTCTTAAAGCAGATGTTTTCACAACATTCTCCCTTAGCCCAGAGTTCCCCTCCCTGCTATGCACATACCAGCAACACAAAATGCATCCTCGTTTTCCCTTTTGCCAGGCTAAGCAAATTAATTTCAACCTGTACTTTAAAAGCAAGCTCTTCATTCTCCTGATTATCCTAATAGCCTTTCCCACTGCTTGTGCAAATCAGAACAAGCAGGCAGGGATCCAAATGAGCTCTGTACAGTGGCACTCATTTAACTGTTGCTCTACTGCATTTCCAGCACTGAAAGCAGCTTTTCACATTGCAGTGTGCACAGTCCCCTTGTGATCAGATAGTATATCCTTCTTTTATTGACCCAATTCTATTGTTAATTCTCAGGCTTGCTAATGTACTGCTCTGCCCTGGAAGTGTCCAAGGCTCATTTGTATGTGAACAGGATTTAAAAGGGTTTTTGGAGATGATTCTAGATAACAGTCTATAAGACATGTGCCTGCTGAATTCAATGGTGTTTGCTAGAGGAAGAAGGAAAATGAATGTGCAGCAACAAAGGAAATTCTGTGACTCAGCTAGAGAGGTAAAAAGCAGGAATCCAGTAAATATCAGTCTTTAAGGATCATGGCTTTCACTGCTCAGCTGTTCTTCACAGGTTCCTTATCTAAAGCCTCTGTGGCACTCACTGAGAACGGAGAATTCAACCCACGGAGCTTCACAGGAGAAAGGGGTGAACACTCTGGTCCCACGTTTCAACCCCTTCACAATTATGAATGTTTTTTGTTGATCATTCAGATTAGAAATCAAGCAAACAAGGGTTTCCTACCTCGAAGGAAGGTTCTGATTTACCGTACCTCTGCCCACAGAACCTATTTCTCCTGCTCAGGATTGTTCAAGTGGATGTCAAGGTCAATTTCCTGTCAGGGGCCAACAACGCAAAATTTGTGCTTGCGTGATTTTGTGTGATTATGAAATCCTCTTGCTGCTTTCAGAAACTGCAGCACAAGCAACCATTTCTGCTTTGTTCTTTCCCATTTAAGTTGCTGTGAAACACTCCAAAAAATGCGGATGCAAATGCAGATCCTCCTGCTTCCAGCCTGACAGCAGCTTACAAAACCAATGGGGAACCTCTTCACAACTCTGCTTTATTTTATTCCCCCCCCCCCAGGCATCCTGGTGAGTCTGTCTTCCTCTAGGAAAGATAAAATATCCTGCCTGCCTTGTCAAAAGTCAGCTTAGGGAGCAACACAGAGCACCACCAAAGCCCGAGTATTTGCCTGCCAGCACCTCCCATCCACACCTCTGGGAGGGACCAATCCCACCCTTTTCTTCATAGTCAGAGCGGGGTTTAGGACAGCAGGAGGTGCTACCTGGGGCCAGAAGCAGCAGAACAACAATCCCATAGCCCAGATGGCCTTGGAGGCCACCACAGTCCCTTGTCCCTTGCTGTGTATAAAATACAAGATAAGTCAGACAAAATATAGACATGTTGAAATAAAAACACCTTTTTCTAGAGGGAATTAGATAATAATTTTATCCAAGACCTGCAGGAGAAGATTACTTATTGCTGTCGGGTGTCTGCAGAGAGCCACAGTTTCATCTTAATGATGTTCTGGCATTCACACTTGAGTCCTCAGCAAGCACTCACAATTAACATAAAGAGGGTGCTACTTATGCATTAGTTTCTGTATTTGACTTGAAGAGGCAGATGAATAAAACTAAATAACTGTGAACTCTTAGGCCATGGAACTTTATATGGTTTTGGAAACAGGCAATGGAAGTTTTAATTGCAGACAGAAAGATTTTGAGATCACTGCGATCGCTTCTATCCAGCACGAACGTCTGTGGTTTCCCAAATCAAACCCCCGAATTTACAGCCAGGCTCAGCACCCACTTTGCTCAGATCCTTTTTGACAAGCAGTAATGACCACTAATGAAACAGCCAAAAGCCCAGGTGGCTCTCCTGCAAATGTACATTTCAGAGCCTCGAGACCTGATCCTGCAGCTGCCAGCTTCACCCTGGGAAAACCATTAGCAGCTGGCTTCACGTCTAGGAAAAGAAAATGAAATATGTTGCATTTTCACAGCCATCAATCAGCAGATGCAGTGCCAGGAAAGCTTCATAATGATGTAGATATCACCAACTGACTTTGCAAAAAAAGAAGAAAAAAAAAAGTACTTTTCAGGGGGAAAACATATGCAAAAAACCCCAACAGATGATCTCAGTGTACACTTGTGTGTGTGGTGTGATCCCTTTCTTGTGTAGGGAGGAGAGGACTGAGCTCAGAAAGCCCCTCCCTTGCCAGAGGGGCAGTGTCACCCTGCTCCCCAAGGATGGCAGCAGGAGGGCACATTTCTCTCCAGCCCTCAGCACCTCCTCACTGGAGCCGTGGCAGGGGCTCAGCCCACACCCGACTTGATTAAATGAGTGTCTTTGCCTGCCCTGCTGAGATTTCCATTATTCTGTGGAGAAGAAAGTTCTGAGAGCAGAAGACCTTAAAATGAACAAAAGCTGGAACTTTAGAGTTGCACAATGATGCAAGTAAGAGCCCAGAAACAAATTAAAAAAAATTAATGAATAAAATGTCACTTTTGGCATTTTATTCTTTTTTTTTCCCCTTAATGTTCTGCAAAATAGCTGAAAACTATCAGCAGCATCACTGCTCCTAAGTGTTGTATTTCCAAATGTTTTTTCTGCTTTTAGCCCTTTTTATTATCTTTACTGTTTTCCTGAGAGAGACGCTGAAATGCCTGGCGTGACTCATGCTGTGAGCAATCCTTCCGTGAGAACTGAATGAGAACAGGCTGATAACAAGGGTGATTTCATTAAAAGGAGCTCAGCCCGCTGACTGGTTACACGGGACGTTATTGAAATTACGCATGCAGAACCCCAGCACTGTCATATAGGTTTAGATCATGTTTCCCGTGGCACAGGAGAAAGTACCTTTGTCAGTTCAGTGGAGAAAGGTTGGAGATGATTGAGGTAAAACAGCGGGAGGAGACCGATATGATTAAGTCACACGGCCAACTGCCCATGTATAACACAGTAATGGAGGGCAAAGCAGAGGGCAAAGTAAAATTAAGTCAAAAGGACACAGGAGACAAAAGGCTACAGGTATAGGACATGGAGAGGATGTGCAGTGAGGCGATTTGTACAGCAGGCAGAGTGCACAATCTTCATGCTCTGTATTCAGATATTTCCTGTTCATATTGATGGGAACTCTGTACTAACTAGTGCTGGAATGGACAGCTTGTTTAGTGAACAGGCGTGGAGAGAGGCATGTTTAATTAATTTTACAGTCATGGGCAGAAAGGTCAGATGACAGGCTGTGAGTAAAATCCCCAGCAGCCAGACTGGACAAGAGAAGAAAAAAAAGTAAAAAAGTACAAGAAAAGAAAAAAGTATTTGGGTGAAAAGCAAGGTCAAGTCTGGACTCACTCTGGTGATTGTTCACACCTCTTCAGCAGAAAATAAAGTCTTAATTCTGCTGCCACGTAAGAATAGCCTTATTGCAGGAAATCTTGGTCACTACAGAGACAAAATATCTGGTTTAATTTTTTCCCTCTGGGTAGAACAGTGTAGATACAAGGCACAAAGCAGATGTTCATGTGAGTCATGGGGCAAGCAGGGTACCAGCACTGAAGACAGCAGCCCTGCCTGGTGCAATCGTACACTCATCACACACTGCAGCAGTGGAAATTTCTATGTGTTCACTCAGAATATATTCATTATTCTGCCCTTTTCCAGTGGATAAGGAGCTACCAAAGCACAGAACAGGAACAGATGCAAGTTACAATCCCAGGCAGGAGTGCAAAACCCAACTCCTTCCAAGGCAAGGAGCACTCAGTGCCTTGAAGAACCTCACAGGACACCCCCAACACCAGGGCAGAGCAAATATTTCCCCTTCCATCTATCAACACACAAAGCCACGGTGGGAAGCTCTCACCAAGCAGGAAACCCCAGAGCTGCAGCTGCTTGCACCGCTGCAATTTGCTCCTCGTGCTTGTGATCCAGTCCCTGTGGCATCACCAAACCCTGATTTCCTGGAGGACTGGAGCTTCCTGCAGTGCCCAGGATAGCTGACACTCCCCTGCAGAGCAGCGAGCCACTATTTCATGTCACTCTTTCTCGTGAGCACGTGGCTTTAATGCATGCATTGCTCAAAGTAGCAAAACCCATCTTGGAAATGCCATTCATTTCCAGACAGGCTTTTTGCTCCTTTATTATACTAACTGGGTGCTTAATTTGCAGTCATCAATTTACTTTCATAGCCTTTGTGGAGCGAAGGCCAAATAATATCAATGTTAAAGGCAAAGGAAAGTAGTGCAGATCCATTAACAGGGAAGAAGAGCAAGTAATATAAAGGGAATATAAATGCATTTAAAATTTTTTTTTGCTTCATTTTTCTCAGACACATTTCATTACAATCAGCTAGTTAGCGGTTTGTTTCAAGATGTTAATAAGAACACAAGGCACAAAAAAGAAAGAGCTAAAGATGGGTATACCACCTTAAGTAAAAACCAAATCATTATCTGAATCAAAAGTTGCCTTCAAAAATGAACGCAGAACTTCTGACATCCAAAGGGCAGAAACAGAGGCAAAAATTCAGTGCTTAACAAGAAAAAGTGAAATAAAGGATGGCTTGAGAAGCTACAAACCAGCCAGATTGCCTTCCATGCAGCTTCCTAATGACTTGCAACTTGCAGACTTATTAGGAAAAATTAAGAATGGAATTTGTTCCTGAGCATAGCGCACATGAAACACAGCAAGTCATTAGACCTGTGCATATGGATTTGAGAGGCCACAGCTGGACTACTGTGACTAATTTTGATCATCCTACTGAAATAAAGCCGGACAAATTAAAATGGGAGCTGCAATGCTAACAAGGGTCCTGGAAAAGTGACCTGAAAGAAATAGGCTTACCTTAGAGAAGGGAGCACTGGAAGGGGCTATGTTTATTCTTCTAACATGGGAAGCAGAGAGGCAACTGTTGGCTGTTCCTCACAGCCACAGATGGTGGAGAAGGAGGGAGAGCAGCCTGAGCAGGGCTGCAACACCCTCAGACATGATTGAAGTGGTCACACACCTTGTCTGGGAGACCAATGTTCACGAAACTCCTTTCACCTGGAACTAAAAGGGACCCAGGCAAACCCCACAGGTGCATGGCTTAGCAATACCAAATCCTCCCTCAGCAAACAGGGAAATAAATAAGGTGGTTGGGAACAGCTGGTGTGGATTATTGAGAGCCAATTGCACCACGTGAGCCAATTCTCTTCTCTTACAGCATTACACCTGCAGTAAGAGACAAGTGTGAGGTGTGGGGTGTCCTGCCGTCACCAGCATCCCCAGGACAAGAAGTCAATGGTTGCAGAGACAGGGAAATGAGGCTGAGTGTGTCCCATCTGCTGAGGTGGCTGATCTCTGAACCCAGAGCTGCCCAAAGCAGAGCCAGGCACAGAGCTGCTCTTCCCTTTCATGAAAAGAACAGAGGCTTTTTTTTCACTCTTTCACACTGAAATGAAACAAAATGCCTTTGAAATGTTTAGCAAAAGCACATAGGAAGAGAGGGAAAGGGAGAAAAATCCTCTTCTCCGCTTTCCCCACACCGCCTGGTAGCTATTGGCCTAGGAGATAGTGATATTAATTTGGGAAGAATCTCAGGCTGATCCAGAGCAGAGTCCAAGTCTCTCATTTTGTGGTTTCTCATGTGCTTTGATTATGCCAAAGTGCAGGGCTTTCTCCCTTTTCTCTCTTTTCACCCTCCAGCAATTCTGTACTAAAAATCACACAACAAGAAATTCAATGGAAAAACACACTCTGTGAAAATCTCAGCTGTGGCGAGTCAACATTTTCCAACAGAACAAAAAGATTTTCAGCAGAAAGCTCACAGCCAGCTCCAACATCAAGATTTCCAAGGCAGCTAAGCTTTAAGTGCCTCATATTTCTGCATATCAGGGTCGTCAGTCAGGCACCCAGAAAACAAGGAGCACAGGAGTAATGATCACCCCTGACACGGCTGGAGTGACTTATCCAGCATGACACAGGCCCCCGTGGCAGCCCCATCCATCACCTCCTCGGGCCAGCATTCCTGGAGTAATTTTTTTCCTCCAAAACATCAATACTAGCTAACATTTTTTAAACAGTGTCATCCATTTCAGTCAATCTTACTCTTCATAATTTTAGTTTCTTTCTGTCGGGAAATTGAAGTGTATTTCATAGTGTGAAGTGTCAGGAGAACAACTTCGTCAGGGAACAACATCCTTTCCCTTGCCACTGATATTTGTTTGCTTGAGCAAAATGTACACATTCACCCCAGCAAGAGATTAACTGTTCTGATGCACCACCACAGCCCACGCAGCTCTCAGACATACTAAAAAGCTCAACATTCAAAACCCCTGCATGACCAGAAATCAGATTTTTAGGTTGTTTGATCCTGCTACCCAGCCTTTACTGCTGTTTTCTTCCTTCACAACGTTGGATCACTTAGATAAAATCTTAATGGTGAGGCTACTGCTTGGCTAGGTTCTCCATGCCATTGCCTCAGCCTATTTATATGCAATAATCTCCCAAAGAGCTTATACTTTTCACTTTTATCAGCCAAGAAGCATACTGGAATTAACATATGGTATCTCACTCTATTTACTTTCTACTGAATCCAAATACTCAGGGGCAAGTTGTTAGCAGAGGGAGAGTAAAACAAGCACGAGAAATCCATGCCAAGCCCTAAGCAGACAAGGGTGTGAACAAGCCTCCGTTGTTGTTGAGCAGCAGGGGACTGCTTGGAGTCCTCTTCTCAGAGGGGCCTACAGATATCCCCCCAGGACACCACTGGAGGCCCTGAGCAAATAAATTTGGGAAGTGTTTTAGGGAATTTCTGGGAGCTGCTCAGAGAGATAAGTCCTGTGTCAAAGCGATGCGCTCTGCTAAGAGCACACCGGGCAATTCAGCACCCCTAAGGTTCCCAAATGTGATCCCAGGTGGGACAGATGGGACTGTGCAATCCCTGCGGTGTGGTGTTGGATGAAGGAGGATTAAATTGCCCTCCTCAGTCCTTTCCTGCCCTGTTTGTTTGACCTTCCATTGCAGCGCCCAGGTGTCCCGTTGGACCTCAGGAGAGCAGGGACAGGCAGGGCATTCCTGTGTTCCCCAGGGCATCCCTCTCTTCCTCCTTCCAGCAAGGTTCTGCCTCGCAGAACAGACAGGGGTTTTCCCCCTGCCAGTGTACGAGGTGCTAACTCAGCTGTAGCGTTAATTTTACTTGGGCCAGAAGAAGTGATTAATTGGTCTGTTTATTCTCTTTAATCCTGACATTGTTAACAGGTCCAACTTCTGCTTGATCTGGCAGAAAAACATTGATTATTATTTTAGTTGTTATACATACATATCTACACGTGTCTTTTAAAAAGGGTGGAAAACAGTCTTCTGCATATTTCATGTGCACACACATGATCACACGTCAGTTCTTTACATCCCACTCTCAGGGGAAAGGAGACTTGGCTTAATGACTATTTACAGAGGCTTTTGCAAAGAGCTGGACTGCCATTTCTCATGGCATCACAGCCAAAATAACCTGCTGTTGGAAGAAATCTTGGAAAGAACTTTGGTGATGCAAAAATACCACAGATTATTATTGCAAATAAGATTTAATCTGTATAAAAATCTATGTCATTCTTGGCATATACCCATGAAGTCTACATCCTAAGAAAAGGTTTGCCTTGAAAGAGAAAGGGTAATTTCTCCTACCTTAGAAGAGGATTTTAAGTAATGGGACACATTCCAAGAATAGGTCTGAAAAGAAAATATGAAGACTGCAATCCTATGATCAGAGTGATAATGGTTTTGGTCCCTGATTAAAGAGAAAAATTCCACTTTGAAGTGTTCTCTGCAGTCAGGAGTCATAATGAATAAGCAACAAATACGAAGAAATGAGCTTGAAAGAAATACAGAAATTAACTGGTTCGCATGGGCACCTGGAGTCAGAGCTGCCCTGCATTATCCATCCCAGTGACTGGACCCCGATGGCAGATCAGATTGGCTGGAACATGAAGAAATTTTCATTGTGATCATGAAGAATTGCAGCCCAAAAGGTGCAAAACTATACTAAGGGCAGCTGTCTCTCAGGATGGAGGAAGACTCTGTCTTGCTGTTGAAGAAATATGGAAAACTCTTGCAGGAGTATCTGGTGGAGGTATTCATTTAGGTGGTTGATCACTACAACATGGGAGATAAATTAGAATTAAATGTCCTTGCTTGAAGTGATTTGCATTTTGGACCTGGCTGTCCCACAGCCAGAATAAAAAAAAAATTAAAAAAAATTTTGAAAGAGCTCATCCTACAGAGCAGTTCATGTGAGTGAAGGAAATGGACATAAGGAAAACAAAAGCACAGGGATAATGTTGCTTGGAGCAAACCCAATGCTGTGAGCACCCTTGGGAGTGTGTTTTGGGTTAACAGGGGGTTAAAATGGCATTGCTGACATTTTTCTCCACATCAGCAAGATCTACCATAATTCCATTTTGAATCTGACAAGCTATTTAGCCTAGAGAAAAAGAGCTATATTTTTCTGAAAGTTTAAATTTTTTTTTCCTTTCAATGTCTTTGCAAATGAAATGCCTCAATGCCTCCTGCTTCCAAGATATTTAATTTTAGGCTGAAGAGGAGTTTAGCTTGAATTTCAATATTATCAATCATTCTTTGTGATTTTAGAGATTTTATTTCTCTGGGAAAATGGAAAGATTTTACTTTAGATTGAAATAAGTAACTTTTCCTCAGCGGACCAGTGAGTTGCAAATCATCTACACACTAAATTTTCCATGTGCTGGCAACATCTGCTCAACAGTTGCCTTTTTTCAAAATTTACAGCAGCACACCACGACAGCCATGTCTTTCTGTCCCTCCTACATGCAATCTTTCTGCCTCACTCTGGGTGCTGTCTGTACTTCTATTATCGCAGCATAAAAATGTAGAACATTAGCATCTGTTAATCCTTTTCTATCTCAAGCCTTCACATGTTTGTCCAACTCTGCTTTTCATTGTGTGTGCCTTCATGTGTCTGGAATAGCCTCAAAATTCCAGATACAGCAAAATAACCCAACGTGTATCCTGGCCCTGTGGTGCTGCTGGAAGGCTATTTTAGAATTAAGATAATTCAGAGGTTTAAGTGTGTTTGCTGGGTCCCTGGGAGCAAACTTTTACCCCACTTTGCAGGGATTTATCCATTCAGTTGTTATTAATATCAAGCCATGCTGCTGAATCTACATGTTCTGTAAGGGAATAACCCAGATTTGAGAGCCTTGCTTTGAACCAGACACTTATTTCAGCAAATAATAGAAAGGATGAAATGGAACTTGACTTTAGCCTACAGTGTGACTGTGGCATGACAGAGGAGCAATGAGAGGCTGAAGAATATCTAGCAAAGATCTTCACAGTAAATTCGGACCCTGGCTTTTCTTCCACACTCCATTGTAAAGTCTTTGTGGGCTAAAAATAGAATCCTGGAGCAGCCTGGTTTGGAAGGGACCCACAAGGATCATTGAGGGAGACTTCAGAGATCATCACAGAGAGCTGCTATTCATGGCAAAAGGGTAAGTTTGCTTAAATAATATGGGGTGAGGATGAGAGTCCAGCAAGGACACTTACCCACATTGCAGGGCAGGATAAAGCACCTGGCCCATCTCTGAAACCAGTAAATACCCTTAATCCAAAGCAGTTCAGCTCTGACAGCCCACGAGGAGCAATTTCCTATCCTGCACAGCCTGTGGACCAGACAGACAGGAGAGCAGCAGAACCACAACAGGAGGCTGAGCAGGGAGAAGCCCAAATTTCACCAAGGGAGTTTGGAGCAAGGGACAGCAGGTAAATCTTGTCCTTGAGAGGCTTTGCATCTCGCTCTTTCTTATTTGTGAAACTCACTTCCATAGCTAGGTCATTTTGTCAGAAACTCTAAAGCTGGGAAAGAGAAAAAAAGGAGATATTTTCCATCTCACTACAGCTAATAAACAGAGGTTGGGCACAGAAATTGGTTTTAGGATCCTGTTCCCTGGTTTCTGTTCCAGAGGAGTAGCAAGAACATTTTGGTGTTAGACCTGTAGGTTTTCTTCAAGAAACTATGCATTTTGTAAACAGAATTGAATTTGCATCAGTGCAAAGCAAAATGAAATAAAAGGGAAATAACATTTGGAGCTGGCAGTTAGCATGTTCTTATTTGTATTGAACAGTTAACAAAACTATAGAAAAGAGAGTGGTTTCAGTGGGAGGGGATCTGCCGTGGCATAGCCAAGTGCTCAGGCCATCACCCCAGCTTGTGGCAGTCATGGTTTGAAGTCAGGGAAAATCAGCCAGCTCCAAATCTGCCCATGAAGCTCAAACCCCGCAGAAAATGTCCCCAAGTCATCCTGCTCCTGAAGCCTTGTTGGGACTACCTAAAAAACAGAAGCTAGACAAAATTAAGAGAATAAAAAGTGGTTATATTTATTGAAGGGCTTCCAGGTACATTTAAGGCAGTCCGAGCCCACCTGGGGCCTACACCCTAAAATGGACAGCGGGTCACGGATTTTTCATACTTTTGTAAGTTTGGTCTATTTGCATATTGGGGATTAATCCTCCAATTACACCTTCAGGTAATGAAGTAATTTACTCCAAGTTTGCTCTTCCCCCCTCGTTGTTTGCATCTCTCAGGGCCTGAGGCAGTGAGGTGTCCTTGAGTTTCAGGCCTGGAGAGGAATTGTTTTGTCAGACTAAAATGGGAGAACAGCAGCCGACACTGCATATGGAACTCAGAGCCACACACTAAAGAATTTCAGATACATGAAAAGTATAGAAACTAAAATCCTAAGGCATCACTCCTCTCACCTGTTTGTCTGCCTTCTGCTGGGCCTGTCCTGCAGCCTGTGCTCCAAAGACACCCAGAGCCTCTCAGAGCATTCCTACTGCTTGCAAGCAACATTTACACAACTCTATTCATCATCAGGGCTAAAAAGGGTTAATGGGGTCCTCATTTCTGAATGCAGGAAGATGAGCACTGTGGGGGATAAAAAAAGAGAAAGTGTTCTTGAGGTCACCTGTGGATAAATGTGAGCGGTGTAAGGGCTGCACAGCAGCACGGGCACCACCACTGCTCAGTCTATCCCAGGCAAAGCCCTTTGTGTTCATGGGCTGACAGGCAAATCATCCAAACCACGGGGTTAAAACATCATCACATTTCTGTGATGTGCTGCCCCACCCACACTGAGGGTGCAGTGGGACAGGCAAGAGCCACCCTTGCACGTGGAGCCATAGCTGGCTCCTGCACTATTTACAGCTGTAGGTCCACTCTGTGGCTTTTGGAGTGGCGTTTGAAGTTTTAGGGGTAACTAAAACTTCTCTGAATGGGTTAACTGTAGAAAACAATAGAAATAAAGCTGCCAGATCGTTCAGGCTAAGTTTTAGTTATGTGTGCCTGTGCAGGATATCAGCAGAGGCCAGGCACATCTACCTGTACAAACCCTCTGTTCTGCAACCAGCTCCTAGAACAGAATCACAGAATCATTAAGGTTGGAAAAAATCTCCAAGATGATCAATTCCAAGCTTGGGCCAAACCCCACCTTTTCAACTACACCAGAGCACCGAGTGCCACATCCAGTCAATCCTTGAATGCCTCCAGGGATGGTGACTGCACCAGTTCCCCGGGAAGTCCATTCCAGTGCTTAACAACCCTTTCAGTGAATAAATTTCTCAATGTTCAACCTGAACCTCCCCTGGTACAGCTTGAGGTTATGTCCTTTTGTCATCAAACAACTCATAAAGCACAACACAGAAATGACCAAAGCCTGACACTCACCAGGTTTCACATAATCAAATTTTACAAGTTTCAAAAGCAACTCAGCAATGACTGCAAACTGCTAAAGAATAAAGTAGCAAATGATAAATTGATTGCCTGCTATTTCTTTGTGCACTAATTTGTGTTATGGCTTTCCAATCTGAAATTGCTTGACTAGATTTTTGCCGATTGTTTTTATTTTTAGCTCAAATTGCAAATGAAATGACTGTGGTAACCTGAATGCATCAAGTCTAATGAAGAATTGATCAATTGTTATATTGTACGGTTTTTCTGAACACTGGTTTCTGGCCTATCTTCTCAGGATGAAAATTACAGTTATTAGCCAATTACCAACTAAGAATGCAAAGGTAAGTCTTGTTTTAATAGCAGAAAGATAGAAGAAAATCTGAAATACTGCCTGTCTGCCTATAATCACCTTGTTTTACCTATGGATGGAGACACACAGATAACATTTTCCGTTGAGTTATTCCCTAGCAGAAGAACTGAGAGCTGGTTGCTTCCTCCTTCAGTTCAGTAACGCTATTTTTTAAACCATGTTTTTCACTAAAAGGTATAACTTTATTTGATAATCTAAAAGTATACTCTCGCTGTTATCAGGCAAGAAGGTGGTGGAAGAGTAGAATTGAAAGCTCAGTGTGGAAATGGCTCCATGGAAATAAAAAATTGCTGGGATTCATCTCATCTGGTGAGAAGAAACTGTACTGAGTTATCAGTGTCTGAGGAGGAGAGTGGTTCCCATTGAGAATACTCCATCTGGCAATCTGATTTTCTTTTATTTTCTTTCTAAAGAACCGGAAAGTGCCAGTGCTATGCCTCCTGTAAGAAGCACCGACACCACGTGGTAGAAGAAATCCCCATCCCCTTCCAACCCATCCCTGCATGGGAGACTCTCCCACAGCCGGATCAGCCCCTGAGGAGCAGAGCTCATTCCTGCCTCAGAGGACCTTCTGAGGACAGAGACCTCCCCAGCACATTGTTAAGTGAGCAGAAGCTTTAAAACACACAAGCCTGCGCTGTGATCAAAGTTAATTCAGTGTAAATGAGAAGAAATCAGTGGGTTTGCCTTCTGCACGGCTGATCCTTATCAAAGGACATCTGCCTGTAATATGCACCATATGCGGCAACAATTGTCTCCTGTTTATTCCCAGGCCTCCCCAGTCCCTCGTGTCCCTGTGAACGTGCAGATCTGTGCCTGCAGCTCTGCCTGGATGGCCACAGAAAGGCTGTTGGCTTTACATATATATAATTATGGAGATGTTTTTCCTTACTATGGTAATTACATCCTAAAAGATTGCACAGGTAGCAGCTGTAAATGCGGTGAAGACTCAGCCGGTACCAGCTGAGCTGCATTTTCTTTTACATCAGAAAGCAGATTATAGCTGAAGGCCTTGTAAGTTCCTGGAACCTTGCTATTTTTATTGATACTCCTACTACTCCTGGTAAATAAGCAGAGATCTGTAGAGCAACTAAAGAAGAGATGACCTCAAACAAGAAGGAAAATCAGTGCCTGTTAGAACTGGAACTAAATTCAACTAAATAAAAATAGCAAATTCATTTACCTGGAGGTTTTTGTATATAGGAACTTCTGAATATCTTACTGTTTTGTGGTGTGAATAGGCATTACCAAACCTCTGTCAGATGCTAGACACACAACCAGGTGTGTGAGATTCCCTGGAATACCATCATGGTTGAGGGAAAATACTGGCTGGAACTGATGCAATCCTGTTTCCCTTGGGAGGAAGGCACTGATTTATTTTAGTCTTGAAGATACCATGACTATATGTACAGAATCTGCGCCTTTCAAAAGTGAAGAAACAAACAGCGAGGATTGCTGATAAATTTGGATTTTAGAAATCTATTAGGCTTAATGTCGCAATTCC
This sequence comes from Pomatostomus ruficeps, assembly GCA_013400735.1. Classification (NCBI taxonomy): domain Eukaryota; kingdom Metazoa; phylum Chordata; class Aves; order Passeriformes; family Timaliidae; genus Pomatostomus; species Pomatostomus ruficeps. The sequence goes on along the minus strand of VYZT01028074.1, from coordinate 57,174 downwards.
ACGGTTGGGAGTACACAGTTTTATCTTATCACAGTGGCCAGGCAGGCTGCTGGCTATTTCTAGCTCATGACCTTTTATTTCAATATTTTTTAAATCCATCCAGAGTGCTGTAATGCATGAGAAGAACTTTTTGCATCCACAGCAGGAGCTGCTATGTGCTCGAGCCTGTTCCATATCAACTCCCTCCAAGTTTCATGCAGCAGACAGCCTGCAAGGGGATGAAAGACAGGGTCAAAGAAAACCTGAATTTTGGTGGGATGGTGGTGAGATGCTTCCAGGTTTGAGCATTAGCTGGGAAGTGGAGCATGTCTGTGTGCACTATTGCAGCACTGTAACGAGTACAGCCTCCCCCAAAGGCAGAGGGAACCCAGCCATTCATCCTAAATGTCAGAGGCCTGACAGAAAAGCCCTTTACAGACACGTGAGGGGAGCGTGGTTGCCGTGGTGCCAGTGAATGGGATGAATAACAGCGATGAATAATAGCAAAACAATGGCAGGAGAAATTGCCTCGTCACCCCACATCCATTAGGAATTGAATCACACCCAGGACACGCGCGGATCTGGCGCTTGGCACCGCTGAGCCACCTGCGCTCCGAGTCCCTTATCTGCTCACCAGTCTCTGCTGCACCCTGGAAGCACTGACAGCAAGCGGGCGCTGACACTTTCCCCAGCATAATGGCATCCACATCCAGCACTGCATTGAGGAAGTGCAGGAAAACGTGGCCAAAATTCAGCATTATCCATGGGAGCAGTCTGGAAAAATGTGTGGCTCGCAAATGGTAATTAGCTGTGTCGTGGCTGAGGCATAGAAAGAACTCCAGCTCTCAGAGGTCTAAACCATGGAAATCAAATTTCCATCTGAATAGAGCCCAGTGGCTTCTAAAATCAAAGCCTGTGCGTTTGTTTTTGCTGCTTCTGTTTAGGAAAGCTACATTGGTGACTGTATGTTCAACTGAGATTAGGAGGTAAGAAAGTCCCTTTTCATTTGATTTCACTTTTTCATTCTGAGGGATGAGAGCAAAATAGACCAATCAATAACAATAATTATAATTTTCTTTTTATTGATTGCTCAGAAGCCCTTAAAGGCATCATCATTAACTCAGAGGTAACTTGAGGGAATTTATGAGGGTTTGAATTCTGTTGTGACACAGCAATAGTAAGTGATTTCTATATTCAGATTATCAGCCTGCCTGGCTCTAGGGCTGAGCCAGAATGAGTGAGGAGGAGACTTGGTAAAATAGAATAGAGCTATTGACCTATTGACACAATTTGGCTTTGCTGTTTTTCCAACTGGCCCATTCAATAGATGAGGCTGCATTTTGCCAAGCAGGATATCTACTGACTTCACCTGGCCTGTACAACTGCCCATTGCTTTTCATCCATGTGATGTTTCCTGGCCTTTTCGTGCCCATCACATTATCCATGAGCAATTTTCGCACTGATGAGAGATGCCAGACAGTGATTCCTGGAGAATGAAACATTTTAAAGGACAACACCTCTGCTGGATGCTTCTTGGCTTGTTCACGTCTGTTGTCCATGCATGGATTGTCACTGAAAATAAACAGTTCCTGCATTGTCCCTGAAAATAAACAGTTCCTTCATCTTCTCTCTTTATGGAGCACTGAAAAAAATGCTTTCCATCCCATCTGCCATGACAGTTCTCCAAACTCCACTGCAAACTGCCAGGAAGTTCCTCAGACTTTGCTCACACTCCTCACAGGGACCCTGTGTTTTAACCTATTTGGTCAGCCCTTCAAGCCACATCTTCTGGCCCCACATAAAACTCTTCTCTGCCAGTCTCTGCATCCTCCTGTGTGAGCTCTGTGCAGCTCATTATTCTGCAGATTATTCAGGGGATACACTGACTAGAAGAAAAGTCTCACATAATCAATTCCTCCTTTCTAAACCACAAGTTAAAAATAGAAATGCAAGGCAAGATAAGAGATACAAGCATGAATAAATAATTGTTTGCTCTGGAGCTGAGCGTTGGCCCTTGGTTTGTCAATAGTTTATTGCTTTCCTCCACAGAAGACTAGGATGATAAGTGACCTTGTTTCCAGACAAATGAAATTCAGATGCATCATGAAGAAAACACCTTCAGATTGTAGGAGGGTTTTATTCTCAAATCTGCCTGTTATTCAGTACAAATAACAGGTATTAAATGTCATATTCTTTTCAGCAGGTGCTCAGCCTCTTGCCTCTTCCTGGGTTAAAATTTCTATAATTACATTCATTTTGCACAATGGTTCATTTGTCTCTATCAATTTTGCCTTATGAATGCTCTGTGACTTGTTCAAGACCTGGCCATTACGAGTATGTGGTGTTTGTACAATGGGCTTCCTTATCATTTCAGTTCAGTAGGAGGTTCCTCTGCCTCTGAAATCTCTGAAAATACTTTTATTTATTAGCTATCAAGGTTTTTAAATACGACTATTCTTCATCTACCAGAGGAGCACTCATGGTTCAAGCATTTTAATGTAGTGATCACTGCCACATTCACAGCAAATTACTGCCTCTGAATATCCTTAAAAATGAAAATTTTTGTCATCAGCAGGCAGAATAATTGAAGTAAAATCCTAGTAAGTATTGGTGAAATAAGGCAGAAACTCTTATCTTTAATAAACTATCAGATGTTCCTTACCTACAAATATTTATTAATAGATGTTTGTTCACCTGGAACCTGCATCCACCAAAAGGAATTTTTAAATGTTGTCAGATCAGTTGGATTTTACTGTTATTTTGAACACATCCATTAAGAGCTGGGAAAGAATTTCCTTTTCCCAACATCTGCCTTTCGGTCTCTACATAAATTCTCTTTCAATGTGAGGTAAATCATAATCCGGGGAAGTGATGGCACTGACACGGTGACAGCTTCAGAAACTCTTACCTGAGCTTTCCTACATCACTGAAATGCAGCCCCTGAGCACGGAAGTGGCTGGTGATTAAAAAGTTTCTTTCTGTTCCTGAAACAGAAAGAGAAGAAAGGGAACACATGCTTTTTCCACAATTAATTTGGAGTTATGGCTTATTAGCCTCAGCATTTCAGACTGATTTTTCCAAATGAAAATCTTTTATAATTTTCCTGTGAAGAGAAAGCCAAACACACTAGAATAGGTTTTGTTCCACTGTGGATTGTAAGAAACAAAAAAGCAGAAATCAGAAAATCTGCCAGGGAGGGGGGGCACTTCAAAAATTTACAGTGTGTCATACAAATGTCAAAAATATGAGTATTCATACATAATTTGAATTTTTTTTTATTTACATGTATGCATATATACATATACCTACATGTGTATGTTGCCAAACGTCAGACTCACAACTTCCCCAGCACCTCCCCTCTCTGCCTTAGAGCAAAGCCATGTGAAAGGGGTTAGACATCTCTCTTTCCCCAACCCCAGCATCCACTGCAGTTTTGGGGAAAACTCCAGATGTGTTTCCACAACATGGGAGAAGGTGGCAAGAAGGGAATCTGCATATGGGGACATATCATTCCTGTCACAGAGCAATCACAGCCTGTCACCAAATGCTGCTCTTGGTTGGCATTGCCTGTATCAGCCACTGGCTTTTCATTCACCTTCCACACAGAAGTAATTTTACAATTTGCCAGCTCTTTCCCCAGGCTGCAGAATGCCCTTTAGATATATTGTGTGGCTTTGCCTGAAGCAAACATGCACCTCAGGCTTGTGGACTATATTTCTTCCAGGGTTTCCTGGCTGCCATCACCTATTGATATTATTTGATTTGCAGCCGCTAGTCAAAGCAAACAAACAAAATCTCACAACTTCTTAAACCTTCCTCCACGTAAGCCACTGATATTTACTGGGAGCCAGAGGGACGGGTAAAGCTCTATTACACCTGTAACTCACCTGCTTTAGAAATGAAAGCAAAGGTTTAGCAAACTATTTCCTCATGGTTTTTCAGCCTGCCACTCTTCAGTTTCCTGGCTTTGTCTCTGATACGGCTGATGCTTCTCCCCATGGCCATGAGCACCAGCCAGGAGGGACAGACCCTCAGCAAATGCCTGGTGGGCCCAAAGCAGCATTTTTTCCACCAATACCTCTGCCCAAGGTGACTCTGCTGTTTGCAGAGCATTCAGCTACCAACCTGCCTGAAACAAGCTGCAGCCAGTGGGTGTTTCAGGTGTTAAATGTGTGGGTGGGGAGGATATCCCAAAGTGGGGAGTATCCCAAGTTGATGCCTTAAAAACACCTTTCCAGACCCTTGTTTGGCTGGTCCCTGGTACAGCCCTGTGGAGCTTCACTGTCAGCTAGCACAAGATTGGCTAGCACAGGAGTGGGCCCCAGGACCTGCTGACCCAAGTGTCCTGCTCCAGCTGTGGTCACATCGGCGCTTCCTTGAGCTGAGAGCCAAAGCCCCTGTCCCCAGCAGGATATTCACTTCAGATATCCACCTCCTGCTCATTCTCCATGGGATATCTCAGGGTGCTTCTGCCTGCTGCAGGAGGCTCTCCTGTCTCCAGCAAGCCCCCAGGCTGCCCCTCCTTTCCCACACGTTAACATCCAGTGACTCCCAACATCCAGGCGTTAACAGCAGCATTCCCCGTGGCTTCAATGGAGACAGGCTTTTCCCCAAGGAACCTGCTCTATCCCACCACCAGAGTTACTTAAATGTCTTTTTCACTTAACGATACAGCAGGTATTATTATTTGTTTGCTTTTGGTGTCAAAAAGGAACTACTCGGTGTCTCTTTGCCACAACTTGCTGCCAAAAAAATTGTTACATTTAAAAAAAAAATAGTTTTTAAGTCTAGGAAAAGCAAAGAAATCCTTATGTCTTAGCAACAGCCCCTTGCCTATATTGAGTTTAGTGGTGGTTCAAGAAGCAGCTCTTTGCAGGAGACTAAAGTACCAGGTACATCCAGCATTTAATTCCAGCAGCTCTGGACAGAGAGACACAAAATCAAAATCTCACTGCACTGTTTAATTTCTTCCTGAAGAAAATATGAATATTCATAATGACCAGCTCCACAAAAAGCAAGCATTTTTCTCATAAGCCCCTTCGATGCAGTCATAGAAACAGAGCTGGATTAAATTAAATTTATAGGTTTCTCTTATTTAAGAAAATAAATATTTCCTTTTAAAGGCAACCTAGTCTGCATAGCCCAGAGCAGCAGTGACTCCATCCTAGTCATGGATGTGGACATGAAGAGGGACATCTGAGATACTGAGCACTTCATCTGCCTGCAAGCTTGACACTGCACCTGTATTAAAAATGAAAAGAAAGTTTTGTCTCATTTGAACGTAGCTGCAGTCACCATAAGGTACAAGTGGGCATCTCTCAGATGAGGAACCAACAGGGCTCAACTGTGCCTTCTGGTTGGTTTTCCTTTGTAAATAACATTTTTTATAATAAAGCCTGATTACAGTGATGCCTTTATTCATTTATTTCTGCGGGAAAGCCAGTGGTAATTAACTTGCTCCACAGCCTGCAATTTGCATGTTAAAGTTTACAGTCATCCTGTCACGGGGCCATAATAAGCACCATTTTACAGGGGGAACTCAGTAATTGAGGGTTTGTTTTGCTCGTGGCTCCCTGCAAACCTGGGTGAGGTGTTCTGCGCCATCGGCTCCGTGTGCTCGCTCTGATCTGCGCCAGGGATGGAACCAAACCCGTTAGGTTGGCTCCAGGGGAGCTGACAGGGGATCATTTTGCCATCCTGCCTCCTCCGTGACAGCCTGCAAGCATAACTGAAGCCAGGCACAGGTACACAAACAGGCTCTGGCAGTGAATCCAGGGTAAAATACACCTTTCGAGGCGGCTGTTTGAGCCAGGGCTCCCTCAGGAGCAGACACATGGCTTTTGTGCCAAATCCTGTTAAATTTACCGGATGAACACCCCTCTCCTTAGGGACCCTGCGTGTCCCCCACGTGCTCCTCCAGGTGCCTCCCTGCCCTTTGCCAGCCCCACCAGCAGCATCCTGCTCCTCTGGTGATAATGTGAGAAAGCCTTTTCCAAAGTTCTGCAAACAAAACCGTGCAAGGGATGAAAAATAATTAGCCATGTGTCAGTGTCTAATATATTTGCATTGTTTAGACAGAGTAGTTAATCACTGGCAAGACCACAACATGTGGTGTGAATTTGGATTATAACTAGTGCACATTGAGCAGAAGGCTATTAGTTACATCTAAAGGCACAATTTGATATTATTCCTATTGAAAAAGTGAATGCAATTAATTATATTTCAATGTCCTTGCAGGATTCCTGTGGCAATACCATGCAAAGAGCTGTTTGCTTTTAGATTCCTTTTCCTTTAGTTCAGAAAGGAGCTAATGCAGGCAAGCAAAGGCATCAGGAGCCAAGATTCTGTTCCCATTAACACCCCTGAGTGGTACTGGAGGGGTCAGCAAGGGTCTGCATTTTTTTAAGGGGTTTTAAATATCGGGTAAACTTTTCATTTGTGTAAAATAGTTGGTGTGCTGAAATGTCACTTCTTCCCTTGGGCTGGGAATTAGCAAAGGACAGTCGCCATGTGGTCTCCAGAAAGGACTTCTGAGGGAAGGAATTTGATCCCACATTGAATTAGAGGTGCAATATTTCCAAGTGTTCCCTCTCTGAAATGTCTCTTACCTGTAGAAGAGAAAAGCTTAGGGCACCTCTTTTTTATTTAAAAAGGCAATTGTATTAATTCAGCTGAATTTTGCATTGGAATTGCAGTGGCTTTGACAGTTTAGTTGCCTGAAAATTGCAATAAAGGCTTCGTTACGCTACATTTTGTCCCCATTTGTCTTGTATACCATTGCCTTGCCTTTGGCACAATCAAAATAATCTCTAAAAATGCTGCCATAAATGGATTGACTTTGACCTTCTGAGTATCTTGTCAATAAAATAAAAATGATAAATGTGTTTCGGAATGCCACTGGCATAATATTAAAGCAGAGTCCCAATCTGAAAAGTGACATTTGAAAAATTATATTATGGGGAGGGGTCCTATTCTCTGTGGACAGTGCCACATAAATAAGCTCTACTCGCAATGAAAAGAGGTGATTTTGCTAACTGCCAGGTTGTACAATTCCTGTGATGTGGCCTCTGCCTCTTACATCATCATTAGCAATTAAAGATTACTGCAGCAAGAAATTAGCTGAGCCTTCTGCTGCTGAGGTACGGAGCAGAGCAACTCCACCTCGGTCCCCTCCTGTGACCCCTCTGCAGTGCTTATGTGCTGGAAAGGGACTTGGCCTCATCAAGAAATGGCTCAGAGAACCAAGAAAAGGCCATTTTTGCTACATGATCAGCTCTTTGGAGATAAACAACTTCTAACAGGATCACCAAAAGGCTCCTTTGTATTAGGTGAAAAGAACAGAACTGAATATTCTGTAAAAAAGTTGAAAGATGTATGAAAATAAACAGGGCAGGTGAGTAAACAAACAGATGTCAAGGGGCAGCAGGTTTGATTCAGACTTTGAGATGCACACGCAGAAGCTCTGATGTGTTTGGCTTTATGCCTCAAGTGAGACTGACCTATGGCTTCAATATTTGCAAGCCTAACTTGAGCTGATTTCTCAAAACCCTTTGCTGCTGCTTTTACACCACTTCCTTTTTCTGTTTTTTTTAACATTTCTTGTTCTGATTCTTCTCAGCACATATTTAAAAGCATGTGAAGTGCACTTTATATTTGAGCATCAATTTATATCATGATTAAAATGCTCATGCATGTAGTAAACTAAATTAAAACCCCACATATTTTCAAAGGTCACAAGGCTTTGGAACCTCAAAGCACTACTTGATTTCTGAGGAGGAGTGACTCAGATGTTAATCCCTAAAATTAGGCTGAAAACACGTTAAAAGGTGAAGGTTTTGGTCCTGACTCAGATAAGATGAAAATGCAGATAACTAAAATCTTTAAGTTACTCAGCTTGCACTTTTATATACTTAATTCTGGATTTGTTTGCCTTGAAAATTCGCCCAATCCTAAAATGGATGGCAACATGAAAGGATATAGGATTTAAGCAGTTATTAGCAGCGTCCAGTGGCATTAAAGTGATTAACGTGTTAATCATTGCCCTTTTCCAGGCGCCGCAGCCCCCGAGTGCTGGCCGGGGGGACACCGCGTCCTCCGCAGTCCCCGCAGGAGCATCACCTTCGACTCCCTGGAGCTGCAGCGCGGGGCCAGCCAGGACCTGGTGTGTGACCACTCCCTGCCACCGGCCTGGTACCGCCTCATGCTCGGCCAGCGGCCCGCAGAGATGCCCACCCGATGTGTCGAGGTCAGAAGCTGAGCCCTCCCCTCGGGGAGCTGGAATAAACCCTGTTGGGGAGTTTTCCTCCCCATCTGTTTCTGTACTCTCCTACGATGTGTATCCAGTAGGGATAAATGGGTGGTCATGGGAAAACCGCTTGAATGATGATGATGATAATAATAATACTATTAATAATAATAATAATTATAACAATAACGGCAACAACAAAACCAACAGCAACAAAACCGCCACCACCGTCAAAACCAACACTACCATGCTCATATCCAAAGGCATAAGCAAGAGACCAGGATCCCTATGGAACAGCCAATATTCAACCAGACCAGGCAATATTCCAACATAAAACCAGGTGTTTTCCAGCTCTACAGAGAGATTTTTAGTAATCCGTGTGTGTCACCTCAAGCTGTACCTTTTCCAAACAACTGCGCGGCTTTAAGGATGGATTCAGCAACCTGACTCTTTTCCCACAGAGATTATTTTGAGTTAGGGATTTCTTCTTCTCATGAAATCAAAAGGGAGAAATCAGAAAAATTAATATTTAAAGCGATCTTTGGGGAAAGTGAAGGAAAAGCTAAAGTTGAATCTTTTTCTGCTATTATCATTTCCTGCATTCTTTAGTTTCATAAGTATGCTAATGGCTTTCTGGAGCAAAAAAACCTCCACCACATAAGAGTACTCTATAGAAGAGACAAAACAATAATTATCGGGTTTTATGTGTGTTTAATATGTATGACAATAATATTTAACTTGCAATCATTGTTGCCAGAGCAACTTGAGCCCCTCACTAAAGTCATTGCCACCCTGAATAGCCCAACTGCAGGAGGTTAGCATAATTTCAAACATAAAGTTAAACAGAATTATTCAGAAAATAATAAACTAATTACCATAAATTACTTATAGGGTGAAATATTCAACCCAGAGTGCCAGGATGTTTGGTGTCAGGTGATTCTACTCTAGCTGGAGAATCCTCTCAAAATTAGCAAAAACATTTTATATCCATTCAAAGTGGACCTGTGAACTCATCAGAACTGAAGTATATCTTAATAATCTAATGTTTAATGAAATGTGAAGACACAGTTTTTATTTCTGTAGAATTTCTAACACTTTGCATATATAAACTATCAATCTTATTAACATGAATAAATTAGCAGGATTATTATTGAAATATTAATTTCATGGCAGGCCATCCTTGAATATCCCAATGCACTATGGAGTTTTACAGGTTGCTCTATAAGTGTACATACATATTCTATAATATTATTTAATTTCTCATTGTATTTCAGCAACTTTGAGTGTGTAGCAATGCTCAACTGTATGAAATTGCTTTCTAACAATGCATGCTTTGTTTCTTTTAATCTCTTCCCCGGAGTTTTTCATTCAGGTTTGTGAAGGTATATTCATTAGTTTAGTTTCTTATCTTGTAACATAATTCTTGCCACTGGTTTCTTCATTATCCTCTGAATGACAGTAAATCTCTGGTTCGCCATGCTGATGAAGGATTACATCTGTTAGATGTCACAACTGGAAGAATACGCTTCTTTTAGATCTTCACCTTCTAAATCTGCCTCTACACTCTATCTCTTCCACTTAATTAAATCATTGTTTGATTTGGTTTTCCATTTAATTTCAGCAAAACCTCTGGAACAAAATAATTTAAATTAATAACTGCACAGCTTCCACTCCTTAATAAGCAGTTATTATTGGACATTCCAGGCTGGCTGGAGCGAGCTGATTTTAATTAAAAAAGTCAAAGACAAAACCCTGAACAGACAGAAGAGAAAAGAGACCAAATAAAGCCTGACAATACGGCTGCAGAATTAAAAAGTACATTACTCCAGCACCTTGTGAAATATACGCCTGGTGATACTGTGTTGATACTGGCCAGATACAATTAGCTGCTTATCGATGGATAAGATTAACTTCTTAATTCCGAGTGCGGGTAGGCAAGGATTGCTGCCACCCAATTGAGCTCAGGAGGGATTTAAGCCATAATGGAGATTTAGAGGTTCTGGGGGAGGACAAATGGCTCGTGCTGGGGAACACGAGGGAGGGCAGCTCCCAGAGCCTGACTCCTCCAGGCAGCCTCTCAGTGCCCCTGCTCTGAGCCTTGCCATGAGAAAACCTCCACAATAAAAATATGGCCCTGTCTGCAGGTTTTTTGATAACCCCAGGGAGTCTCATATTTGACAGAGAGGAGAACCAGGTCACACATGAGGGATGTGAGAGCCCCAGGCTGCAGCCGTGTCACAGCTCAGAGGCACAGCAAACTTTGCAATGAAGAACGAGCAACAGCTCTTAAGGAGTTGCTTCTCATCCACTAATTTATCAAAAAAAGGGGGAAAAATGGGAGAAAAACAGAAGAAGAACCCATAAGCTACAGAGGGGGAAAAAAGACACAAGAAAAACCCAAAAGCTTTTATGTCAAAGAAAGTGAAAATATTAATTGCATTCCTGAACTCACCATCCCTCGAATCCAACTGCTGTCCATAAACTTATTCCTCCAGTGGCAAAATGTTTTTGATTGAAACAGCTTTCCAATTTAGGCTTTGCCTCCTGAATTTCTCAGGGCGGGTAACAAATGATCCTGACCTTCCTCCCTCTATTTCTTCTTTGCCTTTCCCCCGTGCTCCCAAAGGAGGCACAGCAATTACTGGATCCTGGACATGCACTCCTGGCCACAGCCACTTCCCTATCCAAAAATATATCCTAGGAGAAATCCAATACAAATTTGCAAATTTTGAGTCCTCAGGTATTGAAGCTGCTGCTACAGGTCATGGTTTGTTCCTCAAGAACTATGAAATTTCCTGTGAAAAGGCAAAAACACGAAATGAAAAAAGTATAGGAAAGTTTTTACTAAGAGTAAGGCAGTGTACTAAGAAGCAAGAAACAATGCACAGACAAGGCCAGATCATGGGAAAATGACCTTCAGAGGAAGAACAAAAGATGGAAAAATTAGAGCTCAACGGAAAATCTATTAAAAATACAGAGAAGTACTTAACAGCCAATATGGGAAGAACATTCATCAATTACAGAAATTCCAGCCTCTGAATTAAAATAATACAGGGTATATGCACACATCTGGATACGTGTACATATGGGCAAGCCCCATGGGAGGCATAAACATTAAAAGGAAATGTGAGGGAACATCACACGCTGATGTTATTGAAGATCTGCTGCACAGTCAGATAAAAGATCAATCTGCGGATTACAGCAGAGCAGTGCACACTGCTGCCTGCAATGCAAATTCAAATGCCACACCACGCTCACAGCAAAGCCAGAAATGGGCTGAAAATTCACTTCTTCCCGTGGAGAAGTTCCACTGGCCCCAGGTGCTTGTCCCCACCAGCAGCTGAATGTCGTTTTCTGGAGGAAATGGCAGGAAAGAGGAATAATTTGATCTTTGCACATTAACAATCCCCGGCAGCCCCTGGTTCAGGGACTTGTGGGTTCAGACATGGGTTGTTCAATTTTCTGGTGAGGGCAAGAGGGGCAGGCACTGATCTCTGCCCTGTGGTGACAGTGACAGGACCTGAGGGAATGGCCTGAAGCTGAGTCAGGGGAGGTTTAGGTTGGATATCAGGAAAAGGTTCTTTCTCCAGAGGGTGGGTGGGTGCTGGACAGGCTCCCCAGGGCAGAGGTCACAGCTCCAAGGCTGACAGAACTCCAGACGTGTTTGAACAACGCTCTCAGGCATTGGTGTGATTCTTGGGGTTGTCCTGTTCAGGGCCAGGATTTGGACTTGATGATCCTTGTGGGTCCCTTCCAACTCCACAGATTCTGTGATTCTCTGATTTAAATTCATTTCTCTCCCATAAGCCAGCCCTGTAACTGCAGTTTTTGGCATACACAAGTCTGTAGCAAGCTTTTGTACAGGCTACTTATGGATATGAGGCTCTGTTTGGGAAATGCCCAGTAATACCTGCCTGAGACGGAGTATCAAGATTACTTCCCACACCCTTCTTCAGGAATTTCATCCTCTAAATGAGCAAAACCCTCTCCAAATCTGTGTATACTCTAAATTCATCTACAACTGTAAATGTGCAGGCAGAAGGACACGTTATGCAGGGTTGGTGTTTTCTCAATGGTTTCATCTTCAGCAATATAAGTTTACTTTTTCACATATATACCAGGATCAAACATAGGCTTAAATGCTAATCTTTGGTGTATAAAACAAGGTCATGTAAAGTGTGTCAAATTTAACCTGCCGGTGATACTTAAAGTGTCAGTCCCTGGAGAAGGAGAAGATTTATTTTTCCATACTCAGTTCCATTCCCTCCTCTTTAACCTCTTGCAGAACATTTTAGACTCACAATCAAAGCACAGTATCTCAGCTGCATGCCATTAATTTATTATTTTGTTTCAGTTTTTGTTTTGCTCTGAATCCAGCCCCACTTTGATTTGCGATTGTTCTGTGAATTTAAAAGCAAGTGACACTTTTGAGGTATTATTTCATCTGCAATTTTTTCTCGTACACATACGTGAATATTCCAAATCGTAATGGTAGGTGTGAGGAGCCTTTGTTTTTCTTGTTTGTTTTTCAGACATACAAAAACCCTTCTGCAGAAATTACAATTACAGCCTCTATTGTTCAGAGGCATGTGCTTAAAAGAAAAACAAGACAGGCATCAGTTTAATTGCTACTACAGCTATTCCTGAAGTAAACTGATTTCTGTGGAGTTTGGCCCCACACTGAAATTAAAAAAAAAAACAAAACCAACCAACAAAACAAGAAACTTATTTACTTTAACTAACTACAAAGAAATTAAAAAAAAACCAAGCTGAAGTAAATTTTTGAGTGGATAACAGATGCAAAATCACAATGCTTTAACTGCCAACCAGCAGCACACCAAAAAGCCCTCCATCTCCATCCAGCTAAAACAATGCACTCCTCACATATGGTGCTACTTATTTTTAACAGCATAATTTCAGCAATGCCCAAGTGACAAGAACAATCGAGCTTGATTTCTTTGTGCAGTTATGAAGAACCACGGTGTTCAATTAATCAAACTGGTTGGTGCTCCAAACCCCAAGCAAATGGCAGGAGACACCATTGGATTAAACAATAATGGCTTATTCCCTTGTTTTGGCAGAGGGGGGAACAATTTTGTTTTTAATTTATGTTTTCTAAATTGGATTATTTAAATTATTATCTGGTGCCTAATTAGGAATCAAAAATACTTAATGAATGCTTACCTGCCACATCAAAGTGCTGCAAAGATTAATTAGGTAAGGTTTATAAAATTATTAAAAACACCACTTAATTATGATTGGATAAAGTATGGAAGGATACTAAAGAAGGCTGGCAACTGCCTAAAGTGTCCCTTTTGTGTTGGAGAAGTTCTCCTTTGTGCAAGCTGTGTCATTGGACACCTAAACTTTGTTTTTCTGTAGTGGCAGCCGTGTAATTCCTCTTCTTCCTTTTGGAAATGCTGCTGAAAGGTGGTGTGGGATTCCCACATCTTTACAATATCCTCAGAGCAGCAGTGACTGTGGGTATTGCAGGTAAATGCTCTGTCTGAAATGCCAATCATCTGCTACCTCTGTATTCCATTTTCTGGTTACTCTCCCAAATGACAGCTACAAAATTCAATGCAAATTACGCCGCAGTGTGGGGACTTGAAAATTTTGGCTCTTTGAAGCCTTTTCTCCCAGACTGTTTTTCTAAGTTTCTTTGGTTTTCTTTGTTTTGTTGGGTTTTTTCTGTTCTTATCTCTACTGCTGGTTGAACACATGAATATACGTTTGCCCTTGCCTTCCCAGGTCTGTCTTCTAATTCACAGGGGCCTCATGCAGCAAATCCTTTTGGCTACTGTGCGGCAATTTGCCTGACTGAGAAGGGCCACATGCAGCTCAGAGCAGAAGATAAATTCATGTGTGTCACAGAGCTGCCAGGAAAACAGAAAACACTCGATTTATACCAAAATCCTTCCCTGGCCAGCCTGTAATCCTGCATTGCAGTTTGTCACGATAACTTGCTCTCTCACACTCTGATTTTCCCTGGGTGCAAAACCCCTGGTAAGGGCTGGGCAGTGTCTGTAATTCGTGCACATTACACAACAAACTGCCTCGCTCCAGTGGTTTCGGTGTGAGGCTGGCCAGGGCAAAGGCAGGAGATCCCAGCAGGGGCTATCAGAGCTGCACACTGACGTCAGCCATGCTAATCCACATTTTCTGCACCACGGAAATGGCTCACGGACTGCTGGGGAGGATAAAAGCAGCGGGAGAAAACCACTGTCCTCTTATTCCAGCATTTCATTTTTTCCCTCCCTGTGTTAACAAGGGATATAGGCCCACTTTCATGCATGGATCACTTTCTGTCTTTTCTCACAGCCAGGATGCACTGGCATCTGTCTATTTATCTACTTGGCCCCCAGCACAGCAGAGAGATGGGTGTCTCAGTCATGAATTATCTTCCCAGCCCTGCTGCAAGGCATCTTAAGTGCCATTACCATCTCAGCCACCTCCACCCCCGGCTGAGAGATAAGAAAGTGAGGTGCACGGAGACAGGGATTTGTTATTTGCCCAAGGTCAGGCAGCAGCCAGAGAAACTGAGGCACTGTGTGTGCCTGGCCAGAGGCAGCCCAGCAGCTGCACTCCCAGCAGAGCAGCACTGACGTGCTGGCACCAGTTACACTGGTAAAGGCTCAATCAGATGGATGCAACAGCTCATTTTAAGCAGCAAAAGTTCTTTTACAGGAAAAAGTAAGACTATTTTTTCAGTTGGGATGAGTAGGCTGTGCTGTCGCCTCACCAAACCATTTCCTTCAGGAATCCATTTCTCTGAGTTTGCACACATCCATTGGGCTCCAGTGCTCACTCATCCCTGCTGCTCTGCTCCCCATTACTCTAATTCTTCCCAGCTTGTGTGGTTCCAAACACCACCAGGGTGCACTCACTAATACCTGCATTTTCGTGTAATTTCGAACAGAATGTTCCAGTCCAGCAATCTTTACTCACACATGCAGAGGCACTGAAGTCTGCAGTTTCCTTGACTAAGATTGGAAATTCAAGGTGCAGGTGTCTCATCCAGAAGATGAGCAGGAAGCAGAGACCACTGAGCTCCAGTTCCCATCCTTCTCTCTGCTCCTGTGCTGCTTCCCTGGATGTTTTTCCACCTCCTGGGTCATTACGAGTGCATGCTCATAAACATGGGTTGGAAACATGCTACTCCATACCACATCTCACACTCCAGGTCAGAAGTTCACCAGGATGCAACAAATTCCCATCATCCGTATCTTTCCCAGCACAGAAAACATTCATGTCCCTTAAAGCTGTAAAAAATAAACGGAACAAACCTCATGAAAAGGTTACACACAAGGTGGCTTTTAAAGAAAAGAAGGGAAGGGGTTAGTCTAAAATTCCAAATTCCACCTAGAACCATTTTTGTGTTGATCCCCTCTTGTCCTTTGCCAGCACAATGCTGGAACGCTGCTCCTCCCCAGGGAGCAGCTGCACTGTGTGAGCTCCAGTGCCACCTGCAAGACCCCCAGGACACCAAACTGGAGGGCAGGGTCAGCCCCTCTGCTCGGCTGCTCCCACTTTTCAGTAGGAAAAAAACCAACCTTGGACGATTTTGGTGGTGTCTCTCTGGAATTCTTGTTTTCAGAAGCCTGGTGATAACTAGCTCCAAAAGGAAATCAGAGTGTGTTGTGTCACATTGTTGATTTTTTTCAACTACCCTCCCTTTCCTGGGTGTGCACCCCTTCTCCCCTGGCCCTGCTTGCTGGCTTGAATAGCTCCCAGGTACAACTCAAGCTGCAGGAGGGCACTGGTGCGTGACTTAATAAATTTATCCTTTGACTTTCACCGCTTCCCCTGCTGTCACAAATAACTTTCGATCTTGAAAGTGAAGCAGCAAACCTGGGCCAATGGGAAAAAAATGGTGGGGATTTTTTTTTTTCCCAATGTGATTTATAACCACACACTCACACTGGGAGGAATCACGTTCCCCAAGCTGGACTAGTAGAGATGGTTCACTGTCACTGGCTGAAGAAATGCAAAGCGACGGCAGCAGTCACGCTCTGCTGAACTTGACTGATACCTGAGAGCAAATTATTGTCAGCATTTGGTAATAATTTCCAAACCTTAGCTCAAATACCTCTGTGCTTTGCATATTGGCAAATGCTAGGTAATGGTGCAGAATAATGAGTCACCATTGTAATTGGCTTTGTATATTTAATAAGGCCCTGATTACACCTAATCTCCTCACCGAGGTGCTTAAATCGAAGACAGCTTTAGAGAGCTGTGTTCCTTTAGTCAGGGGAGAGAGCCTGACAGGTACAGAGGGCAGCTCAGATCTGAGATTCCTGAATGTACCTCCCTAAGTTGGGAAATGGAAATCAGTCTCTCCAGCCATGACTGAAAATGCTGTCATTTAAACCACTTAGGTCCAGTGCCTTCTGCTTTGGGATTTCCTGTGTTCAGGGTATTCCGGGAATTTGTTAATAGATAAAAGCATGAAAGCAAAAATAAAATTTAAAAAAATTATTTTAAAAAGTCAAGCCATGCATATCCTGCACATATGTTTTGTACATCCCTCATATGTGCCTCTCTTCAAGAATGAAGAGGTTCAGGCCCCACAAACATGTCCAGTGTGTGCTGGAAGGGCAGGAGCTGTCAGGACCAGGGCAGCCGTAGCTGGAGCTGTTTTGCAGGCAGGTGATCTAGCCTGTTTATCTGCTTTCATCTTCTTCACACAAACCAACTAAAACCAGAGGAAAATACTTTGGAATCCCGTTATTGTGCCCTTTAAGAGCTTTATCTGTGTAAAGCCGCCTCTCAAAACCAAGCAAGACATTCTCATCCCCACCTACACAACTTTTTCACTGACCCTCCAGGTTCATCACTCGGGTTCATGGGTTTCAGTGATTATCCATTGGGTCTTACCGGTTCCTTTTGTGTGCACCCCCAGATGAACAAATGTGGGACACAAGCTCCGGTGTGGCTGTCACTGAAGTCTGAATCCCTGCCGGCTCCTGGGGAGAGCAAGCGGCTCACGGGCTGTGCTACCTGGCAGGTGCTTGGGGGCGCCAGGGACTGCTGCCTGTTCCGGATCCCCGTGGCCGTCAGGAACTGCGGCGCTTTCTTTGTGTACCTCCTGCAGCCCACGCCAGGATGCATGGGCTACTGTGCAGAAGGTGAGGACCAGTAAGGTATTTATCAATAAGATTACTTGTGCCTCTCAGGCTGGGTGTGCAAAGGCCCCAGTGTTGCAATGTACATCTCAGTGACCTTGCGAGTCAAGCGCCGCTCCCGCTAAGGCGCGGAGCGTGTAGAAAATAAATCAGTGGCAGTCCAAGGTGTTCCTGAAGAATAGCTCCTATTACCAGTGCAAAATGTAATCTGGGGTGTATTACTGAAGCCTTCTTTGCTTGGTTACAGCTCACATGTAACCTTTCCCACTGTCTTTGGCTCCACTTTGGCTTGAAGTTGCGAAGTGAGTGAGCAGAGGCATCTCGGCTGTACCCAGGCACTGTATCCAGGATACTGTCTCTAAGGCCTCTTCTTATCTTTAATAATCCAGTATCCCCCCTCAAAAAAAAGGTAATTCTGAAACTCTGCAAGGAAAAAAAAGAAACCAAACTAAATTGATAACATCTCTTTCATGACATTTATATAATTGTTCTCGTCAGAAATAATTTTCTGCCGACTACGAGAGACGTAACCCCTGCTCGGTAGCTAGGAAACAAAGGGAAAGCAGAAAGCAATTGCTCATTCAGGTAAACCTCCTGAACTTTGGAGCATGGTCAGGTGCATACAGATTTCATCAGAAAACATGCTTCTTTCTCAAAATGAAAAAATTACCTTTCTACTTTCCTTTCAGTGTTTTTAGACAAAAACATGACACTGAGAAACTAGGGTTATCAGCTTTTCAATTGGGCAAAATCCAAGCTTAAATAAATTTTAAAGAGAAAGATGACTATTTTCTTACCTTTATCAATATTTTAGAATTCTCACTTGAAGAAGAAGGAGGAAGAAAGGCTCAAAGAACATGAGATTAATTCACTATTTGAAATAAGAAAAAAATCCATTAAAATAAATGAAACTGATTCTTATTCAGAAATTACTTTTTTACTGAATAGAGTAGTTTTTCAGTTTAAACTTGGCTTTTGTATAAACTATAAGATTTCCATTACTCTTGTTCAAAGAAATTTTTTGCCAATACATTTTGGGTGAATAATTTTGTCCTATTTGATGATTCATACCTGTTCAGTGATGTAAATCCACCTGCATTTCCATAAAGGAAAGCTTATCCCTTCCCATCTATCCCAGTCTCATTTTTAGTGAGGTCCAGTCCTTCCGAGTCTTTAACTTCTTGCCTTTGGGATAATTTTGCGGTGTCATGCATTGGGTGGAAAACACTCAAAGGTGAAGGGTTTTTTTACTGTGGCTTTTTGCCTCACTGGCTTAAATTCAGCTGTAAATACAGCACCCCAGGAGGCTCAGCTGGGTCCAGCTGGCGTGGTCATGGCTTCGAGTCAGGGTCAGTTCCCCAGCCCCTTCTGCTGGAGGTTCAGGGGCAGGACACCGGTCAGCACTTCTGAGCTGCACAACAAAATGAATTTAAAACTCCATAACTTGGCAGGAAGGACACAGCTGGGAAAAGCAGCGTTTGTGCTTGCAATTCCACTCACATCCTCCTGTGAGCTGATCACCTAACTTTGTCCTTCTGGGGTAATTTCCTGCTCACAGTCATGATGTGAGCCACTGTTTGAGGCAGCTCCTCTTAGAAACTAAATGGAAAAGGGTATAAACAACTGGTCTTTATACATGTTTTAAGTAACTTGTTTCTTTTTCTTACCTCTTGCTATTTGCCCTGGACAGATGTTAACACATTGGTTCTCTGTTCTGCTCTAACAGCTTCATATTTTATTCTCTTGGGTTCCCACATATTATATTTTCTACACTCGTCCAACAAAGTTACTTAATTTATCCTTTCAAAGCGTCTGAACCAGCTTCATGTTTTGTTTGAGTCTGGGTCTCTAGAGATGAAGAACATCCCCCTACACTATTATACCTCTTTTTGTTTCTACTTTCTGGGTGAGTTTAACGGGTAGAAAGGTTTCAGACTCCATTACTTGTTGAAGCCTACAGAAAGCAAGCAGTATTTTTAGAGCAATGGCATTATTCTGGGCAGAGGGAGACTATATTGAGCAGACCTAGCCTAGATACATCCCAAAACAGCCTGGAAAGGATCTTCACAGTGTGGGAGTAGGGGCTGGGTGCTTTCTGAGAGTCAGTTTACCTCAGCAGCACAATGATTTCTCATATCTCTTCTGTGCTTATTGCAAAACTTGGATCAAAAGGCTGTGCTTCAGGGAAATGCAAAGCTGATGGCCTTTGCCAGACTAATTAATTTGTATTAATCTGAGTGCTTCATTTCAATAATGTTCCTCTCACTGCAAAATAAAAAAACCTCACATACAGAACCAGCAGGTCAGATGGTATAACAGCAATAGGCAGTCAGTACACAATTAGCAATTTTTGCATTTCATATGAAATGCACTTTCTTCTTTGCATGGTTACTAATTAAATGGCGGGAACATAAAACGTAGTGTATCTCCCATGTTTAATTACATTGACATCTTCTTGTTAGGTGAACTACTGTCAAAACAACATTTTGTGCTACATCCTTCTTTCGTTTTCCTCTTCCAGACAAGCTCACGAGCCTGGCTTTGCACCCAGCGATCACTCCCGAGCTCGTGCAAGGCCGAGTGCACCTGAAGTGCAGCTACAGCCCCGCTTCCCCTGAGCTCCCAGTGCAGTACAGGGTGCTCTGGTCTCGCCTCTCCAGCCCTGGCAAGAGGGAGCAGATCCACCACGAGACCACCCCGCAGTCATTTTCCTACGTGGAGATGGACGGCGCCAATCTGCGCTTGGGAGACACGGTAACGCCACCCCGCCTTCGGGGTCACACACTCTTCAGGGACCAGACCTTTCCCTAAATCTGTGTTGTTTTTATTAGTGCTGCTCCTCACTCCTCATGCTTAGAGCTACTGCCCAAAAAAGACCTGAGACTGCTTCACAACAAGATTATTAAATAACATGAACCCGGTTCAGGACCTGTAATGTTTCTTTGAATTGCAGCGAGCTCTTGGAAGGTATTTCGCCACATTCTAAAGGCAAATTGAATATTTGCAGTTCCATTACACCTTGAATGCTGTGAAGTTTGTATAAGTGGTGGGTACATGTGCCTGAGCCAATTTTTGCTTAGTGCTTTTTGTATCTTGCAGCAGTGAGATTTTGCAGCAGAGGCAGGCTCAGCCACATGCACTCAGTAATTCTTATATCCATGGATCAGAGACACAATAACATCTTTTCACTGAAAAAAAAAAAAATCGTACATTTTCAAATAGAGGGAGATTTATTTTATGGGGTTTTTTTCACGTTGTTCTGCCTCTCTGATTCCAAATTCCTGGTTCAATAGCATACTGAAAGATAGAGTTCATTACAAAACAATCTTTAAGAAGAGTATTTGATGGCTTACACAGCAACAATGTTCTACTCTCAACAACAACAACAAAACAGAAACCAATACAGATGTGAAAAAAATAGACTTGTGTATGAATTCGTGGCCTTTTGTGGTACAGAAACAAGACTTTTAAAGTTAAATTAGGTTCATAACTTTCATAGGCAGAGGGACATTAGTGATGCTACAGCAAACTGAAAGAATAAACAGGGATAAGAGCCTGGTGTTGGAAGTAGATTGAAAATAGTCTTGGCATTTTTCAGCTCTTCTTTGAGATCATGGAGTCATAGAATACCAGGCCCTAGGAGAGGGTTCAAGGTTCATCTGGTCTGAATTTTCTTGCCACAAGCACAGTCTAGAAAAGGCAGCCCAGCACCCTTTCCTGCTGAACTTGAAGTGTCCAGTGTTGGGGAATCCACCACTACTGAGATTATTCCAATAGATTACTGTTCTTATTGTGAAAAAAATTCTTTTTGTGTCCAATCAGAATTTTCCTTCATCTTTTCCATGTTACTACTTGTAAAAAGGGACTCTCCATCTTCTTTGCATCCACTCTTTAAAAACTGGAACACGGTGATGAGGTCTCCCCTCAGCACCAAACCCAGTTCTCTCAGCTTTTCCTCTCGTGGCAGCTTCCCAGCCCCTGGCTCATCTTTGTGGCTCTTCTCTGGTCCCTCCCCAACCTGCCCATGCGTTTTTGTGTAGTGGTGACCCCAACTGATCACAGTGTCCAGCTGTGGCCTGGGAAATGCTGAGTGAGATGAGGATTTCTTTACCTGAGCTCAGAACCCGGCTGATGATGCCCTCACACATTACAACAGGAGGCAGATAATTCTGCCAGTTTAACACAAGTTTACATTATGAAGAGATATTCTCATCAAAATAACTTCACTTGCAATCACTTCAAATCTAGTTTTAACAATCCTGAGGGATTCAGAGAAAATACGGTTCTGTTAACAAGTAGCATCACCAAATCTTTATAAGACTATTTTTATTACATTAAGTTTCCAGTAAGCACTTCTTTGTCCTCTGCTGAAACTACGTGTTTAATTTAGTGGGTTTAGTGAGACTAAAATGTTCTCTTCCTTGTTAGATTTCTTTAAAGGTCTTCATGGCCTATTTGACTAATTATAATTATCCATAAATCATCACGGATGAAAACCAAGCGATGAAGCTTCAGCTGTAACTGAGAATTCAGTTTTGCAGAAAAAAGATTTTTTAAAAAGCATTTTACTGTGTTTGCCATTCCAGTCTGGGTATCTAACAGGAGTCAAAAAGGAGAAGACTCTCACCTCCAGCAGTGTAAATCTCAAGAAATTCAGCATTTGTAGGGCCACCCCAGAGGAAAGGTGATGCCCCAAAAAGGGGACTCAAACCCTGGACACCAAACTCCGCCACACAGAGGCGACGGTAACTCTCAGCTGCCCAAGAGAGATGCAGGTGGAAGAATATTCTCCCAGGCAGCATTAACAGGAGGCCAGATTCACACTGATAAAAGCTACATGAGAGAGGAGACAATAAATCAGGAGCACCTTCCAGTACTTTTCCCCTTCTCCATGCAGAGCCCAGTGGCTGTGCATTGCCCAGGGTGCATGAGGGGCATTCAAGGCAGAATTTGTCCTCCAGGACACATAATGTGCAGCTTTTTGAAAACTTCTTCCCTTTTTTTGAACTTTTTTAACTCATTATCTCTACCTGCACAATAACCTGCCTTTGGTCTCAACACATTCATGGCCTGAAATCAGCATCTTCTCTGTTCATTTCTTGACAAAAAAACCTACAGCCAAGCAATAAGATTTTTTTTTTTTTACATCACTTTCTGGGTGGTTGATGTCAATGCTATTCTTTGTCTGTAAAAAAAGTCTCCAGGTAATAGGTCAGTCACATAATGGAATAGCTATTGATATATTTTAATACGCAGTCAAACCTTAGAGAAGAGTTGAGATTTACCAGCCAACATTCCTGAACTTGTATTGACTAAACAGCCAGTTATTTTTTAATAGCCATCATGTGTCCTTTCTTCCCCCCATCTTTGGGCTCCAATTTTGTTATTTCAGACAGTAATGCTGGCAGCATAACGTTCATGAAACTATTGCAGCCTTAAATAAATCTATAACATGCCACTACTTCTCTATAAGCTCTGAAAGGAGCCTACTCCATCTGATATGAAAATCCTGGCATTCCTAAGCCTTATTTATGTGATAGTGGCAGAGGTCATTTCATTCCTCGAGGCGCAGCCATCTATAAATTATAGCAGCACACTGTGAGTAATGAGTTATGCTAAGAAAGAAAGGTGTTTAGAAGAAATCTGTGCAGATTTTGCTCAGCACAGCAATCCAAAAGTTCACATGGCGAGGAGCAATTGTCACCCTACATAAACCATGGCGCTCGTTGTGAAATAAGAATGTTTAAGCAAAACCAGCCTTTCTGAGCTCCGTGATAGAAGCAGCTGCTTTGCATGGCTCTCTGCAACACAAGGAGATTATGCACCAGCTAAAAAGATAGCAAATTATTGCCTCAATATATAAAAGAACTATTTTTCCCTCACAAGAGAAAGTGTGAAATTTCACAGAATGGTTTGGATTGGAAGAGACCCCAAAGGTTATCCAGTTCCAACCCCCTGCCAGGGGCAGGGACACCTTCTGCTAGATCAGGTTGCTCCAAGCCCCAACCAAGCTGGCCTTAAACACCTCCAGTGATGAGGCAAGAGATCTGAACCATCCTGTTCTTCTTGGTGCTGAAGGACGCCAAACCCTGCAGAGCACTTATGCTTCATCTCTCAAGGAAATGGGATTTTTGTCTTATTGCCAGCACTTCTGAGACATGTCCCAGTGCAGCTCAGGGGAGAGAAGCAGCTCATATCAGATGATGGATCCACTACATTTATTGCACTTATATAGAAAATCTAGGGCATATGGGCTCATAAATGTTAAATCATATTAAGTTTACACCTATGTAAATACTCAAGCACTTAGAAGGGATCTTGAGGATTTGCTCCTTCGCCTCTCCCAAAAAGAGTAAGGTTTAATCATACAGACCCCAGTCAGCGCTGACCCTCAGCACCTCCCCTTTGGGGTCACTTCATGCCCTCAGCTCAGCTCTCACTGACTCAGACTCTGTCACTTCCCAGGTCAGAGGTCTGCACCAGCATCTGGACTCCAAAGTGACAAAGTGGCATTTCCCCCACTTAACTACTAATCCCTTCCCAGCCACTGGACTTGTCGAAATCAACAACAGGAATAGGAAGACCTGCCTGTTTGCAGGTCACACCTGAGTTCACAATTTCTTCCTCAACCTTCAGGTAGAAAATGAGAAGCATCCCCACAGAAACAGAACTCCGGGTGAACTTGAACAGAGATTTTAAAGCAGAAAGGGTCAGAGAGCTGATGAGCAAAACTCTGTAGATGATAAAACACCTTACTACTACCCTGGGAAAATTTCCTTCCTTAGCAGAATAATGACCTAGAGTCAGCTTGCACACGCTGCTTGGCCATTTGACAACTGGGAAGAGCTGCCTTCTTCCTGTGCAGCGAGCGGCAAAGTGAGCAGAGCTGGACTCCCCGCAGTGCCAGGGCACACAGCTGCACCTGCTCCCTCCCTTCCGCCGCCAGCAGCCCCTCACAGCGAGGGGTTTGTGTTCCAAAGCTGTAAGGTCTAGTTCATTAATTAAATCAAAGTCAGATTCTCCCGACTTTCCCCTTCCTGCTAACCCTTCTGGAAAGCCTTCCCAAAGACTGTGTTCCTACCCCTTTCTGCAAATACCTACAGCCAGATCATTTTCTTGAGCTAATGAGAACTATTTTTCTTTTCTTCCAGCTTCCCTAGAAATGTCATCCTTCAGTTCTGCTCATCCTTTGCTCTTTTCATCAAGGCTGTAAACCACAGCTCCCTCCCAGCTCCCAGCAGAGTGGCAACCCCAGGTTTTTCTGACCCCAGCCCTTTCGTGTTTAATGGAGCAGGCAATGGCAGCTCCAGTGCCCTGACATCCATCGGGAGACACCTCTCACCTGGTGATTCCTGCCCAGCCCTCCACGCGCCAGCCAGGAGCGTTCCCTGTGACTGTGAGCCTTGCAGCCCCAGCCTGCTCTCTGACACGGGTGATGTGGCTGTAGGAGGGTGGATCCAGCCCCAGAGTTAATAATCACCCCCAGATCAGGCACCTGCACCTTCCAGCAGCGTCCAGATGGGAATGGCCAGCAGCAGGCAACTCTAAACGGTTCCTTCTGTTGAAGGGATCTTCCCACAGCTGGTGTTTGTTAACTCAACCCCTTGTATGAGCACAGGAGGAAAGGCTGATGAGAGAGGAGACAAGGCAAAGAAAGCTGGGTATGCTGGCAAACATCCCCCTCCATGCCCCAGCCTGGACTCCCCACACTGCATTCAGAATTAGTTAGGGGAAAAGGTGAAATTGAAGACATTGTTATCATCAAAATAAGTGGAAACAACTGATTTGGAGGAAACTTGAATTCTGAAAGCTATGGGGAAAAACACCAACATTTAACGTGCAAGTTACTGGGGAGAAATTTTCTGGAGATGATGACAGGCCCTAGGATTAAAAATTCTTCCAAATTGTTTCCCAGAGGTCCCTGAACCTCACCAAATTAATGACTGAGTTCTGCTTTTAGCTAATGAAGCTGCTCACGTCAAAATGGGTACAACTCTGTTTGAGTCCATGGAAGGGGGGAAATCTGCTCCAACACACAGGAAAGGACACTCTTCTTAGCTAAAAGAGCCTCTTTTGATAAGAGTTTTGTGCCTAGCAGTAGTTTTCTGCCCTATGGGAAGTTTCTCCAGCACACAGGAAAAAGGAAGCATCCCATGATGAGAAGCAATCCAGTCATCCTGACCAAGGTCACCTGTCCATTTAAAAGAGAGGATGAAAAAATATAATTTGACTTTTTTTTAGAAGACCCAATGAGTTTGTGGAAAAATACTTCCCAACTTGTCACGGCCATCAGCATCAGAAAGTGGTGCTTTCATCTCTTTGCTTTAAAAAGGCTGCATCCTGAGATGGGTGTAGGGGGGAAGAGAAAAAGAGAAAGAAAAAGTTGATTACTGAAGTGGAGAAAAAAAGAGCTAGTATTTAGCTGAAGGCAAAAAAAAAAATACCCCTCCTTGGAATGACTATCATAATTATGTGACAAACTGTCAACCTGTAGCTCAGTAGCTGATGAACATTTCTGCTGATTGTGAAGTGTGCACCTAACAAGAGGTTCTACAAGGGGATGAAGGATATAAAAGACAGAAATAAAATGTAAATTGTGATGGCCGTCCATACATTTTGAATTTTTAAAGTTTGAGCTAACCTCCAAATGCACTGAAGGTTGAGCTGGAGTGGATTGATAGTCTACGGATATCTCAGTGTATCATTAGGGAGTAAATTTTTATTTGAGTGTTCGGTGCTTTATCAATAAAATATACCTCTAAAATATATGTGAGAGGAAATACAACGAGGCTGGGTTCTGCTATTTCCCAGAATTTCTCTTTGGGGAGGATCACCAGGCAATGCTGGGCACCCCGTGCCTGTCCCTGCTGCCCCTCACTGCAGCTCCCCTTGACACAAACGCTCCCTATGCTGTGCTCACAGGGAATCTCAGAGTGGAAAATCTCTGGTTAAATGCACTGAAGCCAAAAGTGCAAACAGCCCAGGGAGTGCAAATACATCACCTGCAATGATCTGCTCAGTGAGCTTTGCACGGGGGTCAGTAGTATTTATTTTTTGGTAGGGGGAATGTGCGTTTTCTGAAGCCTTTCTCTGTTGTCACTGCCTTGTCAGATCCTGATTTTGCAGACTCTCCCTGCGTCAGCTGCAGGAGAAGCTGCAGGAGGATGATCAACACTCACTTTCTGCCTTTCCAGCACGAGAACTGTTTTGAAAAGTCTGTAAGCTGAACACGAGCCTTTAGGGAAGGATTGGACATAATAAATATCTAATGATAACAGGGGCTTATTACCTTGAGGAGACAACAGCTTGCTCTCCTTTGGAGGCAAACTGGATAACTATGAAATATCTGAGGAATTCTAACTGTAAAGTATCTCTGTGAGGTGAGAGCTGTGTCTGCTTTTCCCCCAGTACACCCAGTATGACCTCAAGGCTTCCATCTTGTTAATGTAACAAATGACACCATTTTCACTGGGCCAAACTGTCTGGAGCTGTCTGCAAAAGACTGAGAGAAATTGTGAAGGTAAAAACATCCCAAAAGGCACATAAGCCTGGGACTGAGCTGAACTGGAAATAATCCACTTGAAGAGCACAGAAAACACTTGTTTTTCCCCACAGCCCTACAAACGACCCTGGATTGCTGTGGGGAATTTCCGCTGTGCACAAATGAGGCAGGAAAGAAGATTCTTCAGTTTGGAGGAAACTCAGGACTTGGTGGCAACAAAGCAGGATTTTTAGGGTTCTAAAAGAAATATTCCAGGCTGCTATGCAACCCAAGCCCATATGGCCACAGGGATCTGGGAATATCCTGGTTTGGACCCTGTTTTACAGGTAGTGGTCATGAGGGTCGTGCCTGAGCCAGCATCAGCATGGCCAGTGAGTGATCCTGGAACATCCATCCAAAGGTGTTTGTCACAATGGAAAATAAATTGGATTGGTCCACTTCTTCCTTGTGGGTTACTTGAGGCTTAAAAAAGGCAGCAGCTATAAATATGTCATCTGAGTATTTGGAATTTGATTTAATATGTCACAATCTGTTACTCCATTTCCAAGAGGAAGGATAAAAAAATATTCAGAACTGCAGTTTCAGAGCCTATTGTCATTTGCTTTAAGGAAAAATTCTGTATTTTAATCTTATGATCCTAGAAATGATTTTAGCAATTTGGTTTTTCTGAAACCAATGAAACATTAAGTTGGCAGATGGTGTGCAGGCTCAGCAGAGATAGAGGTTGTGTGGCTGTGCTAGGAATACAACATAAGTGTCCTGGTACATTGTGTTTGGGGGAGTTTTTTGTTTGGGTGAATTTTCCCCTTTTTGTAATACAATATAAACCCTGTGGGCACATCCGCATCATCTTTTATAATACAATAAGGAAAGAAAAAGGAGCTTCTCCTATTGCTGACACAGTTTCTGAGACTGGCTGACTGTCAAACTCATTTAAATTTTAAAATAAACTGCTTACAAACATCGTACAGAGAGAAGATACTTGATCCAGTGGACAGACCGGAGTCTGGGATCCCAAGAGCAAATGTCTGAATTCTGAAAGTAACATCTATGAGCAATGTAATTCTCCCTCAGTAAAATGAGTTAAAATCACAAACCAAGGTGATTAAAAACTGCAGAGGAAAACACATCATAAGCATTCAATGCTATTAATTGTTGAAACAAAAGTCACGGTTCTTCAGTTATTAAATCCATCAAAAATTCTTCCAAATCTCAAAATTTAAGCATAAATATTATTAAGGCCTAAATACCCAAAATATATTTTAACAGTAGAATTAAAGATTAAAAACTCTTGAGCAACAGGAAGATGCATAATTATATGAATGTTATTCACGAAATGCTGCAGCACATGCTATTTGTTTATTTATTTATTTGTTTGTTTGTTTGTTTGTTTGTTTCTTTATTTCAGGTCTTCTGCACTGTCACAGCTTTTAGGAGGGGCACTCCTGAGCAGCAGTCACTGCCTGAGGACAGCAAAGGTTTCTACGCTGGGATTAAGGTAATGCCCATGGCCCTGATTCACTGATTGGAGAATATTTGAAAATCATGATGGAGAAACATAAATCCTGATCTATATAAACGGTGCTGCTTCAATGTTCACTTTGTTAAAATGGCTTTCAGTTTGTTTGTAAAATACCCTGAAGCATCCATTGGCACCGTGTGCACGTGTGGCCACTGATGTGCCACAAAATATGAGCAAAGCTACGTGTTCCAGTAAATGTGCCCTGAAGAGCTCGGGGGGTTTTGTGTCACAGGAAGACACACCTACAAACCTGCAAGGATGAGCAATTCTGTTGTAGCTGAACCAGAACAAAGTGAAGATAAAAAATAAATTTTTATCCATCATCTTGCTGTGGTCAGGCGTTACAAGACAGAAGTTGCTGGAGATAAATTCACACCGAATGCGAAGAGCAGGTTTAATCCCACTCAAGGATTAGACTGTCAGCCTGGCAGTCCAGGAGATTTTGGGATCTTCTGTGTATCTGAGTGTCATGCCTCCATGAGAAAAGTCTGGCAGCCCATTCTGTGTGATATCTGAAGAGCAGTTTCTGAGGAATTTTTTTGAAATATCAGAATTTTCCAGGGAGTGGAAATTCCCATTGCTGTTTCTGCTCTTTTCTCAGGAGAACGGACAGACAGAAAAGGCACAACCTCAGCTCTCTCCCTGGGGCAGGGGTCTCCAAACCTGAAATATTTTATGTGCAGAGCAATTCTTCCTGCCATAGTAGGGAAAGGGAATTGGTCAAAAATTGCACTTATTTTGTACCTGGCAAAACTACAGAGTCCACGACCACGAGGTTGTGCCAGACTTTATGCCATGGTACTTCTCCTACTGCATTGGGATAGGAGCTCCTTTAAACCAGGGATATTAAAAATAAATAAATTCTACAGTATTATTCTCAGGCTTAATAAAAGCCTGCTTTGAGATTTGGAGATGAGAAGAAATCACACACTGTATATGGAAACTGCAAACATTTTCTTAATTGCCAAACATGTTAAAGTATGTTAAGAAAAATTTTACCTTTTAAAGTTGAAGATCATTAGTGCAAAACTTACTATTATTAAGAAGATTATGGTAAGGTTATTATCATTTTGCAAGTAATTATATATCTTCATAATTGATTAAACCCACTTAAAACTTCATAGCGTTGTCTGGTAAATCTGTCATCTTTCTCGCCTGTCAAAATTATCTAAAAATTGTTTTCTTTTTTCCAGTTCCTACCAGAATCATTAGAAATTGCAGAGGATGGCAAAGAGCATATTTTGACTGTCCTGAGCACGGTACCCATTACCTGTCCTGGGCAGGAGGATTCCTGTAAAATTACTTTCCAACTGAGTACTGAGGACCTGGGTAAGAGTTTTACATATTGACATCAAATCAATGTGATTGCTTTTCCCAGTATTTAAGTTGCAATGAATTCTAATAGAAAGTGTAATATATAAATAATACCAAAGGAGAGAAGCCATAAAATCAGCAAACTAGGCCATATTTTTATCTGCAAAATAAAACAGCTGATAATATCAGACAGATTTTTGAGGAAAAAAAACCCCAAACCCATAAATCTGACTAGCAATAACCTGAACAGTAGTCTGTTGAGATTTATGGATGAAATAACTGAGAGCAGAAGAACTTATCTGAAATTCCAGGAGTGTAAAATTCCATTTTAAGGTTTTTTGTAGCTGGAATGTTCTTAGGTAGAATAATTTCATTAATTATCAATAAAAAGCTCCCCTGCAGATTTATTATTCAGTAAATGCACAGTTAAGCCTTTTTTCTTTCTTTTGCTGGCTTATAGTTCTTGTCTAACTTAATACAGAAGGAAAAAATCATTCTCGTGCTTATATATTATTCTCTTTCTAAATAGAGAATAATCTCTTTCTCTCTTATATATTATTTCTCTTTCTAATAGTTTAGGGTGCCTTTTTTAAAAATTTTATTAACTTGGCAACATTGACAATGTTGCTGAGAAAACTCCTGCCCTTTTATTCAGTAAATGCTGTCTTCAGGTCAATCAGGTGGAATGCCCTTCCTGCCTAAGGGGGCCACGTATGTATTTATTTTCCATTTGCACTAAATAAAACACCCAAGCCTTTTTCTAACAAGCCACTTCTTTCTCTTCCATAAGTGACTCAATGGGAGAAATGTTTAGACACAGGATTACAGCTGCAGTTTCTCTACCCACAAAAAGCCAGCTCTAAAAAATATTGGCAAAACCCAGATAGTTCCTGATACTTTTCTCTTTTTAATTCCCTTTCCTAGCTCTCCTCACCATCAGCCAAGTGCTTAGACAGAAGAAAAAAAATAATTTAAATGGTATCATAACACAATAATCTTAAACTGAGCAGCACCTTATGGTTCCAGCAGCTGTGTTGGCTCTCGTACGTGGAGTACTTTGCATTTCTCCATGGCTCAGCGCTGCTCTGTTCTACATGTTGCTCTTGGCTTGGAGGCTGTGCTGCTCCATCAGGAAAACATCCGCTGAGCTCATGGGAACGGATTTCCTTGGACAGCGAGGTAGAGCAGAGGCTGCCTCACACTGAGGGATTGGGGATGTTGGGGCTGCTGCTGGGACATCCCCACAGACCCCAAGCAACCCAGACACTGAGTGCTCCGTGGGTCAGACAGGAATCTGTCCCAGTCAAGGTCATTTGTTTAGCTCACATTTCCTCAGGCACCGATCAAGGCTCTCAGAACCTCCCTGGCACTGAGAGCCTGGGCCAGGAGCCCTCAAATGGGGGAGGCTGAGCTCAGCACAGCAGACTGAGCCTGACCCCTCAACGAGGTCTCCTCCAGTCCCACACTGTGCACGTGGCTGGAAGAAAGAAAGGACACAGGACTTGCAGAAGCAGCTCTGTTCTCAAGCTGTCAATGGGCTCGATGTGTTGGTGCCAAGAGGTGCCAGGAGGAAGGCACAACTCGTCCAATTAACTCAGATTTGAAGGAAGTTGTCACTGGAGTGGAAAATTTCTGTTAGTTTCAATCAACTCACTTCTGCAACTTAAACTGAGCCCAGCTCCAGCCCTTGGTTGCTCCATCCTGAGGCTGTTTCCTGGGATGACACTCGGGCTGTTATCTCCTGAGCTATCTGTACACACTTAAGGCTGAGAATCTGCTGCTGGGTGTCTGCACAACCACGTCTGCTTTGAGCCTTGATTGTCTTTGAGGTCCGTTATTTTATCTGAACGAACACTGCAGGCTTCTGAAAAATGTGTGCTGGCCACAGTGCTGGAAATTAAAAATAAAACCCATTTTAGCTGAGATTCGTTTATACGGAATAAATTAACTGACAAGCTCCTTGTCTGACTGAATCCATATAACTACACTGTTGTGCTAATTATGTAGGGAATAAGTGATAAGAAAGCTAATTACAAGCACAGAAATATCTCTCCAAGTTCAGACAATATCATAATGAATGCCAAGGCACAGCAGAGCCACTGGAGTTCGGCTTCTGTTAAGTTTATCGTTACTGTTTTGACAAGATGATTTTCTTTGATTTTAAACTTTTGTTCTGGGTTGTGAGCACAGCTCGTGGGGCTGTAATGGCAAAAACTATTCTTCGTGAAAACCTCCAATTTAATTGAATCCAGAACCTTGAAAATGAGCCAGGACTTTTCTATAAGATGTGAGGTGAGGCAGCCTTTAAGGAAGGACTTGATATGAGAGATAATATGTCATTGATATCTGTAGGTTTTAGTTCAGTTCCCATAGCACTGTACAGGGTTAATTTAAATTATATTTCATGAGATTTTTCCATGAGGAATAAGACACTGATTATTTGATTGTGTTAAAAATGCCATCTCAAAATACTTTAATGCCAGCTCTATAAATTATTAAGCAATTCTACAAATGGGAAGAATGATATGAAAATCGCTTATTTTAATACCAGAAAATCACTTATTTTCATCTCAGATTAATTTTATTGCCACCATTTCTAGAACTTGATTCTTATCAGATGATAATTAGTGGTCTGGGACAGAAAACTAAATGTTCCTGGAGAAATTCTTTAAGTCCTGAAATCAGCAGTGGGATTCTGACTGGTTCAACAGGACCACAGTTCCATTTTTTATCAGCCAAAGGATTCATGAAAGCTTGAGTGGCTTCTTGAGAAGGAAATACATATGATACACAGTACAGAGCAGATGGCTCAGAACTAAATGCTGTCATAATTCAGTGTGTGTAAGGGAAAACACACCTATGGAAATAAAAATTCAGGTTTGCCCTTTACCTGAGACCTCAGCAGGAAGGGTCAGGACCTCAGAGAAGTGGACACTGCCATTCTGGCTCCTTGCAGAGATCCCTTTAGGAAAGATATGATGTGCAGTGCCATTGTCACACTGATTTTGTCACCACACATCGTTTCCTTACCCACCCCAGATGCCGACATAGCCAGTATCTCCATAGCTTATTATTTTTGCTCATTTTTTAGTGAATTTATCTGCACAATACTTCTGTGAAGGATGCAAATAAAACTATCATGTTTCACAGACTGGGAAGCAAAACACCATAACCTAATTAAGCCAAAAAATAGAAATATAGACCTGCTGCATTTGACTTGCTGTCGAGGATCCCCAGTTCACCAAAAACTTACTCGAGAACTCTCCATTTTCACATCAAAACACCTGTTTATTTTAAATTAAATACCTCCCAGCAGATATCTCCTTATTCTCCAGGCAGTGAAAGAGAAATGTTTTCCAGAAACACAGATTCATCTCCTTCTTTGTCATGAGAACTACTTGTCTTCATTCACTGGGCACGGACCCATAAAGATAACACTGTCATCCCAGAAATATTAGCACCTGTGGAAAAACAGACACCACTGAGTTTTTAGTAAACTTTGGGGATAAAAAACCAGCACAGTGAAGTGTGCAGAGGGATGCCAGACTCACTCAGCCACAACTGTCTTCATGCAAAGCCCATCTGGTTTCAAGGCAGGTGTGTCCTGGAATGAGCAGTGTTTGTGTTGAGCAGCAAACAGGGGACGGGCGACGCTTTGGAAAGCTCCTGTCAGGCTCTGTGCTCATGTTCCCCCAGGCAGCCGGGTACCAGGGCCTCCAGACATCGCCCTCTCGGCCTGCCAGGTGGATCTGCTGGCAGAGCCCTGCTCGGGGAGCAGCTGTGCGGCAGCCACGGTGACAGTGACAGCCGTGACCGACTTCGCGCAGGACGGGGACCGCGTCAGCCGCATCAACGCTCAGCCGCTCACACCGAGGGATCTGCTCTGGAGGGCTTACACACCCAGGGATGTGAAGGTTAGCTCCTAAAATCAGTTGGAAAATGTGTCAAACCTAATGAGAGCCTTTTCCTTTTTTTTTTCCCTTTGTTTTCTTTTTCTTATCCAAAGAAAATAAACTTTTAGGGATGGTTGTCATAATGGTTTGGGTTGGAAGGCTCATCCAGTTCCCCCCTGCCATGGGCAGGGACACCTTCACTATCCCAGGTTTTTCCAAGCCCCATCCAACATGGCCTTGGACACTGCCAGGGATGGGACATCTCCAGCTTCCCTGAGAAACCTGTGCCAGGGCCTCACCACCCTCACAATAAAGAATTTTTTGCCTAATATTTAATCTAACCCTGCCCCCTGTCAGCAGAGTAAAGCAAAACAGTCACTTTATACAGCAAGAAAATGAACATGGGATTCCTTGTGCTTTGGCAGGTTTAGGTTTGATTGTTAGTCAGCACATCAGTAAGGCCAAGGGTTGGATACAGAGGTAACCAGGAGCGCTTCTGGACACTGGAAAAAGGGAGAGGGAGAACGTGGGTTAGGGAATGAGCACCTTGGTGAGAAGGAGGGAGGGGGAAAATTGAGAGTTTGGAGAACATTTTCTGAAAAAGCAGAGGAAAGGCAGCGACTCAGAAAGGAGAGAGGAGAAGGGGATTCAGTAGTGCCATGTCCAATTTGTGACTGCGCCAGGAGTCACCAGGACACCTTCGAGGACACACGAGACTGCTGCATCCCTTCATTTATACTGCTACAAAGTGTCCAAAATAAAAATAATAAGAAATAATCCGGGAGGCAAGCCACACTTTCCCTGCAGAAAGCCTGGCCAAAGGAATGTGGTGAGCAGCGCCCAGCCCTTTGTCTGTGAAGTTGTTTCAGGCCTCAGCTGGGGCGTTTGAGAGCTGTAATCCCACAGCCCCATAGAACAAACCAGAGCACAGATTTGACTCAGCTGAGTTTCTCAGAGCAGGGGCACATCCAAGCTGGCATATCTTAAGTAACTGAAAACAACCCCCCAGTGAAACCCACAATTTCCCTGCCCTAATTTTTGTGGATTTGCTCATGAGAGAATGAGATTAAATTGGACCAAAAGAATTTTTGTCTTCAAAGGTAAAATGCCTAGCATGGAACTATAACCTTTCGTCTCCAGAACTGGCTTCTTTTAAACTTTTTAAGATTTTTATACCAGAAATTATAGCTAATTCAGCGTAGTGTGCTCACACACTCATATTTTTTCTTGAAATTACAAATGCTTTCATTAAAATATGAAGATGTATCAAGTGTGAAATTGAATTAATCAATTTTAATAATAAATTCCATTTATCTCAGTTAAAACTTGATCTATGGAAACATAATAGACATTACCTTCCCTCCCCCCCATTTTCCTGTTGCTGCTTTGCAGTTAATTAGAGTCCTTAATGTAACACAGTTCCTGCAACATAGCAAGAAAAAGTCCATGTATTAAAATCCACAGAATCTTTAGTCATTCTGACTTGTTCAAATATTTTTGTTTTATCCGAAAATTGAACAGAAATGGTGGGCAGAACATCCTGACACATCTAGACACCTGATAAAGAGGATTTCCTCAGCAAACTACTCCTGCCTGCAGCCAGGACTTGTGTCTTCTGCTGACATCATGCCAGAAAGAGCAGAGGAGGAAGGGCCCCATGGATTTGTTTGTGCTCAATTTTTACTTAGGAAGTGTGAGCCCGTGGAGAAAATGGGAAAATTCTGAGACGCTTTACTGTAAATCCAAATGATGCAACTACCCAGATCAAAAAGTTGTTCAAAGAGGGGTTCATTTTTTCAGTCCTCAAGACCATCACTCTAAAAGTTTGGTGTGCCAGGCACTGGTGGGCATCTAAGAAGTGTGTCTGCGCCTTGTTCAAGGGACATTTTGAAATACAGATGATGTATTGCTGCAGGTGAGGGATGTTGTCAGGAACTGTGGTTCTATCTTCACCCTCTAATTCATTTATTTAATTTCACCCCTGTTCCCAAAAGCTGAGTTCTGCTTTGTCACTCAGGCTGCACAGGGATATAGCAGCCATCCTTCTTCCCCGCTCCACGGATCCTGGTAGAACTAACTGCAGTGCACCCCTGGACTCCTCATGGGCAGAGAGGGAGCGAGGAATTAACAGTCCGGGCCAAGAAATCAGTCTGGCAGGAGGGATAATGGAAACCATAACACTCCATCACTCCCACTAGCATGACTGGGAGCTTCTCATTGCAAATCACCGCTCAACCCCATCCTGCGTTTTTGGGAACTGGACAGGAGAGCTCTCAGCCATGAGAAAACCCCCTCTTGAGCAGACCTGGCAGTGTGGGTCCAGCACTGCCCGAGATTCTGGAGTTCCAGCTCCAGAGCCCTGTGCAGGCACAGCTGCTCCCTGCAGGCTCCCAGGGCTCTCACAGCTCCCCTGTGACCCAGCTGCTCCCGAGGAATCAAGGGCTGGTGCAGATAAAGATCTCTGTAGCTGTAGTGGATCCTTTCCTGTTTCACCCACATACTTAAAGCAGTCTGATTTGGAGCCTCAGCATCAATATCTGATCAATAACCACATCAAATAGATAAATCAGCCATTCAGAGGCTGTAACAGGAAATCTGAGGTCAAATTAGGGGACAGGCAGCTACGACTGTAACATGCTAATGCTACTTAATTACAGCGTGCCTTTTCACCATACTTCAGGCATTAAAATTAGTACAATTTAATGAGCACTCTATTCTCCTGATAATTTCTGTGAATGATCTACTCCTTAGCAAAAAGTTTTAATAAAAAACTTCATCTTTTACCAGATAAAGGAAGACATTACATCAGATGAACAGGAACGCTTTGAACTCCCTCATTGCCTATGATTAAACTGTTGTTTGAAAGTGAAGCCTATTTTGTACCCATCCACAATCATGTTTCAGAAGTCGGATTGTAGTTTGTACTTAACCCATGAATCCTGCCCCTGATGTTTTGTGAGGAGCAGTAATGAAGAAAAAGTGCTGTGTAGACTGTATTCATTACACATTTCATTTTAACTAGGTCACAGTTCGAGACCTCCCAACAGGGAACTGCTACTCTTTCACTGATCCACACATTATCACATTTGATGGATGGTGAGTATTTTACTTCAAAATAATTTGGCTCAATTACTGCAGTTATCAGTTTCTGGATGTGGCATGCATTTGGGTTTACATTAGAATATCAAAAAAGCATTGAACAAGTTTGCTTACAAGGAGGAACGTACTGCTTCAACAGCACACATGGTTTCCTTCCAGCTGTGTGCACTCCTTTTGACAAAAGGACTAGGAATGGATTAATCTTTGAGAAGAAACAGGTTTGAGTCTGAATAATTTCTACAAGACAAAGGTCAGATTCCAAAATGTTCTTCGAGCAGAAGCATCAGTAATGGCTTTGAGAGGGGGTATAGACCACGTGTCATCATGTTAGTGACACCCCAGTGCCACCCAAGTGACACAGGGGCAGCCTGGTCCTGCCCAGGAGTTTAGCAACACCTGGTGCAAAGTCACTCATCAGAAGGATGCTCTTGGTTTCTTCTACTTCCAGAGCTGCCTTGTGCACAGCTGGAACTGACAATCATAATCACAAACAAAAACCCCACAAAGATGGCTCTCATGCCTCAGATTAAAAAATCCAGAATTTATAAGTCTCAAATAACAGAAGAGTGCAAAAATAAAGCTGTACTTCCTCCTGTAGTGTCCAAATGTCCTTCTATATTTCCCTGCCATGAGCTGCTTGAAGATTTACTGAGCCAAAGTGGTGCCTCTGTTTGACAGCCTGAGCTGTACAGAACTTTTCCTTGTTTAACTCCCCTAATCATCCATGGATCTATTTATCCCAGCTAATTGACATCACTGACAGTTTTTAAAATTTGCACCTGGCACATTTGATCCAGAGCTGCAAATATTTCAGACGACATTCCAAGCTTGTCATTCCATTGTTAACCCCTTAATAGCACAGGTAATGAATTTGGGTGCACAGCATCCGCAGGGGCTTGGCAGGTGTGAGTTTCTGATACCCTGATGTCCCAATTTCAGTCCAGCATGCTCTGGCAGTGGCACTGAAAAGATGTCAGAGCTGGAGAAATCTGTTGATGAAATGCAAGTAAGACAGGCAGTGACTCCATTAAAGGTTGTACATCCACCTCTAACAAAGATTTCACCTAAATTGGGCAGTCTGGGACAGGGGATTAGCTCTGCTCATCCACGGCTTCCCAGTCCCCCTTCTGCTTTGCTGAACACATTTAAATGTGCTCAGGAACTTGTTCCATAGAAGTTTGGGTGCTTTTCTTACTTTAGAAGCTTCATTAGCGCTGCAAGAGGTTCAAAGATATTCCCATGCCTCATGTAGCTGCAATTATTTCAACTCTGGGATATTAAACTAGATCAGAGTATTATTTCAAACCTCTCTATACACTTATATTCTAAAATATTCCCTTTTGATTTAGGGCAGAGAAAGGACAGTGATCTGTCAGATTGTTGTGTTTAAGGAGTAATAAATAGCTGAAAAGTGCCTCATGGAATGGGGACACCCTTCCAGCCATGTAGCACATTTTTACATTGCTTCCATGGAAAAAAAAAGGTCTAAAACAAAATAAAGCAATTTTATTTGAATAAAACATTTTTTAGTTCTATTACTGATAGCACACAGAAATGTTTCTATGTGATTTATGCTCTATTTTAGCAGAGGGAGTTTGGAAAAGCCCATCCTTCTGTGTCGCCCAGCCACAGAGTCACACAGCCTCGAAAGAGAAAAATCCCAGCATGAGCTTGGCCCCTCAAGAGCTGCAGGTTTTCCCTTGTGGACAGACATTCATTACTGCTCCGTCCAGTGCAGCTTTAAATGAGCCACGCTGATGGGGCTCCGTCCATCTCAATAACTGGGTTATTTCCCTAAGATGTATCACTCCTTGATATTCAGCCAAGTTCCTTACCCATCATTTCACAGTCCCATTACTCCTACTTATATTCCCATTTATTATTGTAAATAATTTCTCTTTCAATTATTATAATGACTCTGCTACCTTATTACACATCAGTTAAGCAACTTCTCTGACTGCCTATCCAAAAAAAATTATAACACGTTAGCAAATTATTTTAAAGCTCTGTATTTAAGGAGTGGGGGATGCAATTCCTGCATCTGCCCAGGTACAAAACTATAATCTGAAGGCAAAGGCTGACACAGAGATCTGGAAGTGAAGCATTCCCCTTTTTTATGGAAGGGAACGTGGTGGGAAAAATATGTTTGAAATGAGAACTTTTGTTTGTTTGTTTGTTTCAAAATTTAAATAAAAATCATTAAAAATTAAAAATTTAACTGATGTTAAAATATCTATTTGAATAGACTTGGAAAATTTTGGAAATATTCAAAATATCAGTTGAAAAATGGTATAAAAATCAAAAGACTGGAAGTATTTTTCTTCTTGGCAGTACAATTTTCTTACTGAAACGGCCACTTCCAAGGTATTTTGTAGCTTCTGTTGTGATGTTTCCAATGTTTTTAACCCGGCATAGTGAGCTCAGTTACATCTGAGGTAGTCAGCGATTCATTAGACAACTGAAATACCCAACTCCCACTCCTTAATAACACTCCCCTTGGCTGTGCCTCCTGCTAATATATGTCTGTAGGAATATTTATCTTGTAATCTTTTCATTCTTTTCACCAAAGGCAGTGACTGAAAATCAAAGAAGAATGTGTCATATTTTACAGCATAAGCACAATCAATTTGTGTATATTGGAGCGTAGATGTGAAATAACGTTAATTATACCAGCTAAAATCCAGAGAGAGCACTTCCTTTTATAGCAAAGTACCTTCTAAATTAAACAAATGTGAAAGCCTGGTAAAGCAAAAGTATAGCCCTCATTACTGGTTATGGCACATTATAAATATAAAAGCTTTTCATGCCATAAATTGCAGATTCTTAAATATGAAGTACTAGCTTAAAACTAAATATGCAGAAAATCCTTTTAGGGCAAAGTAAAAAGGGGAATATTTTTTGATTGGGGAACTATATACATCATTTATGTTATTTTGCATTTTACCTTACCAAAAAAAAAAAAAGGTTAAAAGATTTTTCAGATTTCTGAAACATTTACAGTCATCCATATAATCCCACCAATATTATCACCAAGGCAATGGCACCATTTGCTGGTTGGCTTTAATGACTTTCAGCACAGGAGCCCACAACTGAGCCCTGGGTATGAGCAGCCCTGCCAGGTGCTGGGGTTTTGACAGTCTGCAGCAGTTTAGGTGTCCCCAGGCATCCAGTGACTGCTGAATGTAACCCGACATCTGCTCTGAGAGCAATGTGAGGTGATGAACGCTCTGAAAGCAGAGAACGTCCTTCAGCATCACCCAGCTCTGCACAGGGCCAGGCCTACCGTGAAATAGTTCCTAGGAGCAGGGAAAGGGGGAGCCTGGAGAGTCATGTCAACAAATCAAATCATTTTGTGGCAAAGCTGTGGCAGAGATCTCCAGGAACGGCCACAATAAACACTGAATTAATACGAATGTGCAGGGTTGCTTGGAAGAGGAAGTGCAGGGTGTGAGCTAATCTAACACTACGAGGTAGCAGTTGTTTATATATGTCTGTATTCCCTTCTGTCCCTCTCTTATGATTAACCCACAGAAATGATTCCCATAGAATCTCACTGCCATAACCAAACACTCAGGAGAGTTTTATAATTCTTGGATAAAGAGGATAACTCGAGCCATGGCTTCATGCCGGGACAAGAACTTGCTTCCCCCCTTGGCAAACAGCCCAAGCACATGGAGGGGAAGGGAGGGAACCCCTTTTCCCCCAGTCTATCCTTTGCTGCAGACTGTCAGGGCAGCAGGATGGGGAAGTGCATGGGGAAGTGCCCTGTGGAGGGCGATTTAGACACAAACAGCCATGCCTGATCCATAAGGAACACGTAGGACTCCCTCATACAGGAGCTCCACTAAGCCTACTTCAGGCATTTAGTGCCACAGGCACCTTCTCCAATGTTGTCCAAAGAATCATTATCACAATTACAGTTGTATAAACACCACAAAAGTTTACCTGACTACGTCCAATTATCCATTCTACTGATTCAGAGGCGCCTCAAAGCTCTAATTTAGGCACGGTGCAGGTTCGTTATGTGCTATGCAATCTATGCCACGACTTAATTGAAGGAGTGACTTCCAGGAGGGTTGGATGGGGTCGACTGTCAATGATTATTAAGCAATAAATAGCTCCCCTGCTGCACTGGCATTTACATGCAGATGCAAATGCAGCCTTTGTTACCAGACCGAGATGATTAGTCCGGGCACAGCCAGTCTGATGCCTTGTTTCCCATCAGCCTCCCTGAACACCTCTCCTAAGCTGATCCTATAGAAGGAAACATGGAAGGTGCTCTCATAAAATATCCTCTCTCCTCTTTCTCCCCCACAAAGATGTCCAAATGCAGCAAGTACTTGATGTTTAAATAGATTATCTATTTTTTTATGTTGCCCTTAGTTCTGATCAATCTTAGCAGCACCATCTACACCACTACAGAATTTATGTACCTGATTAGAAAACGGGATGAGACAGAACCATTCAAAATCTTATCAATTTATGGCCAACTTGACTAAGCCTTTCAAGATGAACGATAAAGTCAGATGTGTTTTCTATCAGAGAAAAGCAGGTGGGTTTAAATTTTCACTATGTTTTAAGCTACAAAGTTACCTATAGCTTTTATTCTGAAGAGAAACAAAACACAGAAATACAATGTGAAAAAGTCATAGTTCTCAAGCCATTTGCTCCTCTGCATAAGAAACATTAATGACCTGAAAAAATATTGATGTTTGTATGGCACTGCTTAAAAAATAATCCTGTTATTTAGCAGAAGCATTTTATACATTCCGTTTTACATTTTTTTATTGTAGAAAAGAATAAAGCTTATTATTATAAGCTTACAGTTTAGCTTCCATATTACTTAATTTCATAAAAATCATGGTTAAAACTAATCACAGTGCCTTAAAAAAAAGCAGAATAATCCCTTGTTTTTAAAGACGGAAACTGTTGGCTTATGGGGAGAAAATGTCAACAACATATATTAAGTATATGGCTACTGTTTTCTTTTATATAACACATTAGAATAAAATAGAGTGAGAATAAGGAAAGTTTATGGAGTGAGAGCACAAAGAACAAGCGGAAGAGGGTCCTCTCACAGGTTTTGTTGCGGAAACCCCAGGGCTCCAGATGGTTCATGCAGAGGGCAAACACTTGCAAAGTTATTAAAGTTATCCTGCTCCTGGCCTCACTCGGAGCAGGGACGTTCCTTACAGAAAAGAATGAAAATCCTCAATTGTTCTCCACACCGCCTTGTGCTGATTGCCAATCCGCTGAGTGTGAAACTTGTGCTTACGGGGAAGTCGTTGAGGGGGAGGAACAAACTTCACTTTAGCAGGCTTTCAGTAGAGTCCCAGATTTTCACAGGAAGCCTTTACCTAGCCACAGCCAGACTTGTCAAATTTGGTGATTAGTCACAGAAGAGGTTATTTGAGCACTGATTTCCCTTTGAAGAACATCGTACTCTAAAAGCATCCGGTTAGAACCAAAACACATTTATTAAGACCCGGAGGCAGGAACTTCTTCCCATTTGCTTTAGATCAAATGTTTATCCTTTTTATCCATGCCCATTGCCATGGCAGCAGCTGGGACACAGCTCCTGCTTCTCACAGGAATTCTTAGGCACTTCCAGTTAACAACTGAGGCAGAAGTTGGATACAGAGCCAGAGAAACGCTTCCCCGTGTGTGGATTTTCCCTCCTTCAAGGCCAGCCTCCACACTGCTCTAATTAAGGAGCACTGCTGTACGAGTAACAACAAATACCCGGCACAGGTGGGTGCTCAGGGTCCCCAAACCCTCTCTGGTTTTGTTTCTCTGTGGCTGTTTAGGCGCTATGACAGCTACAAGATCGGGACGTTCCTGCTGTGCCGCAGCGAGTCGCGGGCGTTCGAGGTGCACGTCCGGCAGTGGGACTGCGGAGGCCACCGTGCCGCCACTGCCTGCAATTGTGGTGTAGCTGCACAAGAAGAGGGGGACATCGTGGTGCTGGACACCTGCAATGGCCACTTTCAGGACAGCAGGCCCCAGCTGACCATCAAAAGCACAGAGACATCGTCACGAGTC
This sequence comes from Pomatostomus ruficeps, assembly GCA_013400735.1. Lineage (NCBI taxonomy): Eukaryota > Metazoa > Chordata > Aves > Passeriformes > Timaliidae > Pomatostomus > Pomatostomus ruficeps. Next base: position 14,453 of record VYZT01028074.1, on the reverse strand, counting down.
AAAATCCTGAAGTCCTACGGAGGCAGGAAGATAACAGTACGTGCGCGGATGGTCGAGCACTCTTGTGGTGGTTGTGCTTTAAAAACACGCGTTTAATATTTCTGAATTATTAATGGAGCTGCTGTGAAAATATCTGAAGCCATCAGAGCGCCTGCAGCCAAACGTACCGCAAAACGAGAGGCAGGGACGTAGCTGGTTAAAGTGTTGGTTTAGCAAACTGTAAAACAAAACAAAACAAATATCTCTGGAAATTTCTTGGCGGCACAGTGGAGCTCTGATAGCTCTGCTTACTCTCTGCAGCACGGCAGCCCACTCCCTGTTTGCTTATGCCAGGCACTACCCAACCACATCACATAAAGCAAATTTCTTTGCAGAGCTCAAGGTATAAATATTCAAGGAAAGATCACAGGTAGCAGGATAATGGAGTTTTAGAGTGGAGACAGGAAGACACTATTAGTCAGATCCAGAGACCTCCCAAAAGTGATGAAAATGGGCTGCAAATGTGCAACATTTGGTGTAACTTAAAGCATTTGCCTAAAAAATATATGGCCACAACTTACTTTGCATAAGTATCACTTATGCACACTAATGCACTGAAATCACTGGAAAAATAAGAGTAGGCTGCACCAGGGGGTTTGGTAAGGAAAAGAGCTGCAAATTATGGCCAAGAAGATAATTTTATCCTAGAGTTGTATCATCAAGATTTATTGCCATGAAATGTTTTGGATGAAGATCGGTCCACAGCAGAGCCAGAATGATGCAGGAAGTGCCTGTGCTTGGCTCTCCTTGTGATCTCACTTGGAAGAGACCTCGGGAAGGTAGTAATTGAAAGTCTGTTAATTATAGAATAGAGAAAGAGCAGGAATCAAGCTGTCATTTCATTTTGCAACTGAATGCAATATAATTACTGTTTTATTACTGGGATAATCTTAGCAAGGAATCCCTATCCTCATTTACACCTCAGGTAAGACTCGGGGAAACAAATCAGGGCAGGCTGGGGACACAGCATGAATCCTGCTCTGATCTGAGTGGGGATCTGCAGGAACTGTGCAGCAGTGAGCAGGATCCCTGAGCACACCACCGAGCATGGTGCATCCCCGTTCTCCTAGCACTGATCCATCATTATCCTCATGCAGCTCAGGAGCCAGCTCCCCCCAGGTCCCACAACATTCAATAGGGCTTGGAACAGGGTTAGCTCATGCAAAGTGGCAGCTTCCAGCAGCCAGTCACTAAATATCTCTGCAAACTGAGGTCTCAGAAAAGCTCCTTTGAAGCCTCAATTAGCAGCATTAAATCCAGGTGGGATGCACTCCCCGGGGCAGCAGGAAAGGAAAGGGTTAGAGCCCTCCAAACTCCCCAAATAAATCCACACCTGGAAATATTAATGTGGACAGCACAGGAGACTGAACAGCTCGTGCAGTTCTGACTGCAAGGATTTTGCGTGCAGCGCTGCAGGAAATGCTCCTCCCTGCAGTAAAACAAGTGATCAGAAGACCCTGCTCATGTGAGGAAGGAAATCAAATCCTACCTAGGGCTGTGTCAACTGCAGTCCTCCCGCTCCACCTACTAAACCACCAGGAAGAGTTAACTCATCAGGCCAGTTGAGCTTTCTGTTGGGGTTTTTTAAACCTACCTTGGTAAGAGAAATATAAGTATAGCCAAAGTGGAGGGACAGCCAAGAACTTCTGAGGTGTTCAAAGTACTGGATGCATCTGACAACTTCCACTACTCACCAAGGCCAATGATTTTCAAAAAAAAAAGCTGTAAATGGAAACACAGAGGGCCTGAGTTCAAAATGGTGTCCCCAGCTGCCCCTGCAATCAGGTGTTTTGCTGTTGTGCTCATGGAGGGCTGCTCAAAAAGTATCCCCATGCCTGAAGTAATGGGGAATTAAATGGGCAGGATTATAATTTAGTGAGGCCAATAGGTAAACTGTGGATACCAGCACAAGAGTAAAAATATAAGCTTGATATTCCTTCACAGATATGAGTAGATTTGAGGAGGAGAAACTCCAAAAGGACCAAAAAATCCCCACCAAAATAAAGGAAAGCAAAGGACATTATTTGGATGAATAAATTGTATTTAGGCAGGGGCCACTTAAAAAAGGAAAAGAATTATTTTGAAATTATTATAATGAGATGTTTGCAACTCTTTAATGTGCTTTATAAGATTAACTGAAAATGTTTAATTTTGGATAAGAAGAAAACATGAAAGTTACTTATCAGGATAGTGTGTTCCTGCTCCCTCTCCTGGCACAGATAATTTTCAAATAATTTTCCTTTTACCTGTAAAAATCAAGCAAACAAACAAAAATATATTTCAGTGGAACAGGTATTTTGTTTTTGCTTTTTTTTCCTTTTTTATTATTTGGTTACTAAACCAATCTGAAAAATCCATTATCCACACAGTTACTTTTTGTTTTGAACCTTGCCAGGTTGTTTTTTTTTTTTTCTCCCCTCTTTTAAAGGTCACTGTAAGCCTACCACTAGTCCTTTAATGAGAAAATTGCTTTATCCACTTTAAAGCGCAATCATTTTCCGGGTAATCCGGCCTTGGAAAATGATATGATTCTTCAGAAGGAAGAAAGTTGTTTTTCAGTCTTGGCAGTTTATCTAAAACAAATTATTTCCTAGGCAAAGATACAAGGGTGGCCTTATTGTCATGGAAGTCGCTTCAAAAATTAGCTGGTAACTTACCACTGGGAAAACTTCAATGCATGCAATTATTAATTTAAAAAGAAAGTACTCGGGCAGTTATATATTTATGTAACGCTATCAGATATTAATGCCATGGAATCTGCAAGCAAGTTAAATAATAGCACAAATAAATATTTATAGCGTTTCTAAGTGATCTTAAATTACCCCTGCCATCGCTAACGTCCTACTTTGATATTTTTGTTTATGGAAAGAGACGTTTCTCATTGCACAAAAACCTTGGTAAGAGCTTCAATTCACTGGGGATTTTTTTCCCTGCCTCTTCAGCTGCTGTTCCCTTCGGGAGCGTTTGTTCGGGCGGACCTGAGCGAGCGGGGAATGGGTGTGACAGTGAGGACACCGGGCAGGGACTTCAACAGCACCCGGGGTTTGTGTGGCCTCTTTGATGGCATCGCTCACAACGACCTCAGCGATGTGCCCGAGGAGGACTTCACAGAGCAGTGGAGGTACAAAGCCGGAGAGATCCCACCCGGGAGATGCTCTTAGCAGTGTTTCAAACGGGCTTGATGGGTTTATTTCATTACAGCCTCCCCTAATGACCTGACAGAGAGATCTGCTTAACCTAAGGGAGAGGCCTGGAGACCCATTGCCATCCCAAAAGCACAGGGGCTTAATTTTCACTCAGCACAAAACACATCAGCAGTTACCAAGAGAGAAGTTTTATATTCACAGGTGATGTCACGTTAACAGCTGTGTTAAGATCCCTCTCAGCTGTTAAAAAAAATGCAGTTCTCACCCACACTTGAAAATGTAGATAGCTGGCAATAGGGATTAATTAAGGGTTTTGTATTTCCCTTGTTCTTTTATTCCTGAACACTAATTACAATATGTGAGTATAGATTAAATGTTACTTTTTGACAAAGTGTGGTAGTATATGTACCCTGCTAAAACTTGATATCAGCTCTACTAATGACGACAGTGAGCTCTGAAAACTTGTACTTTCAGGGACAGATGGTCTGGAAACAGAGCCAGGAGTCTGACCTCTGACATCTCCCTGTCACTGTCCCTATCCCTACTCCTATCTTATCCCTATCCCACATTTTAATTCCTGTTGTTGAACTTCAAACCTGCCTAATAGGTGTTCCTAAAACCAAAATGAGTTTGCTTCTGTAGCCTGGTTTGTCAAGTAAGGAAAAATAAGAAAAAACACCGTAACATACCACTTAATCTATGCATGGGAACTCAGCACAATCCTATAGGAACAATGGATTTTTAGACCTCTTGCACTTCAGAAAATAAACACACACCTTTGCCATATTTTATTCAGTGGGCCTAAGTAATGGCTATCAAATGTCTATTTTGACCTGTCATTACAAATTGTACTATTTAGAATTCAACAGCCATCATTGACCTCCTAATAACGTGGCAATCAGTCAGAGATTGTGTCTGGGAAGGCAGATGGAGAAATAGCCTGGTGCAAGAACCAACCAATAGCTCACTACCCAAACAAAAGAGCTAGAAAGGACCTGTTCAAAGTAAGTTTATTGAAAGACCTGAAGCCAAAGCAAGGTACAAAGGGATTAGAAAACACTGGGGAGTTTTCTAGGGCTCAGCTCCATACGATGGAGACACTTCAGGGAAGGCAGAAGCTGCTGCTGAGTGAGAAGGACAAGAGGGGTGATGAGTTTCATCTTGCAGCACTCCTGAAGATGGATTCTCAAGGACCCATCAGAACCTGGTTAGAAAAACAAGCCAGCAGAGAAATTAAGGTCTCCTCCAGAGGAGATGGGATCATTCTCTGATCCACTCATGGAGAAACGGCGCAGTGAAAAACAAAAGCTAGAGGGTGATTTTTCTGCTGCTGTTTTTAATTTCATTTTCAATAGCCCTGAAAGCGTGCTAGGCTTTCTCCAGCACCTGAAGCTAGCCTGAGTGCCCACCATCTGGCAGTTCAGAGCTTTCCCTGGCTCCCACCTCTCTCAGGCAGCTGCAGGGCTCTGCATGCACAGATCAGTTTTACACACCAGCTTTCCAGCACGACTTTTAAACAATAAAACAACATCAGAGCTTTCTGGCCAGTAAATAGCAACCAGAGAAGAGATGAATTTTAAAACATGTGATTTAAGTAGGCGAAACAAAATTTTCAAACATTTAAAAATACATGAAGAAACCAGCAGAAATGCTGTTAATTCTGGACACTCTCTCCATAACAGCATTCAACTCAGTTTGAAAAACTTGGTTTTAGTTCTTCCTGGATTATAGTGGGTGGTTCAGAGGAATGATAGTCTGGTCATCTCATGCAGGGGACAGAGGGCAGATCCAAGCTCACTGAGGAGCTATTGGAATGTGCATGGCTGTGAGGAAGGATGGGGTTTCCATTCTTTCCACATCATACACCCCTGCTCTGCTGACAGGGGCTGACCAAAAGTAGGTAATTGGTTCCATGTAGGATTAACAGAGGATTTTGCTTCAATAAAATATCAAGGCAAAAGGGTTTCATTTTACTGAAATTTTCATTGGTGTGTTAAGTTTCTGTCCTGATTTTGGACCAGTTTCTGTGGTTCATTTATTTGTTAATTAAATAAATTATATTTACCCTACCCTCCAGTTTTTATCAAAGGAGGAGCTAATTCTGCTGCCTTAGTTTAGGTTTAAACTCTCTTGATGATGAGTCAGGGAAGCTTCAGGGGCAGATAACCCCTCCATTAGAGGCAGGGGAATGGAGCGGGAAGGACGCTCATTGAGACACTAAAATGTGTTGTCCAAAGGACAACTCTCTCAATCATCGAAAATGTTGTATTTTCCTAGACTATAGGAAGGTGCAGAACAGCTTGTGCATTTCCATGAGCATGAAACCATCCTTTGGTCTCAGACTGTATCCTGCTGAGCCCACACTTTGGGCAAAACGGTTCCATAAACGTTTGTGCTCATGTTTCAGGAGGAGAAATAGGTTCATTTTGCCAGTGTCACTGAGATGTTCTATGTAAAAGTTATGGTTGTGTCAATGATCAAAACAGTAACATCAGATATGCCATTTTAAACATATTTATAAAACATTGGATAAAGGCAATTATGGTTTGCAACAACAGTATCTAATGTTTGGCTCCAGCACACTGGCGAATGCTTTCACTTTCCTGAAACCTCAGCATTCTGGCTGCAAGACAAAATTAATGCCAAAATAATTTAAATTTTTGGTGCTCTTTCAAATTTGTCTGGTAATGACATGCTGCCAAATATTGGGACATGAAACATATCCTTTCCTATGAAGCGCTAGGATTCCTCTTGTGCTGCACAAATGAGATCAGTAAGAGGTATGAGCTTTCTGAAGAAACTTGAATCATAGCTGTTTATTCAAACTGAACTCTCTAGAAGTTCATCCACTAAATTTAAAAGGGGGAAGAGAATCACCTCAGCTTATATGATAGCCTAACCCTATGATCAATAGAAAACTGCTTTGTGTTGGGAGAAAAAAATCAAAGAAAACTCCAGTAGAAGACAGGAATGAAATGAAGTATACAAAAAAAAAAGACATTCAAAAGAAAAAAGTTAGCAATCCACATCTTAGAGGAAACTATTGATAAGGACAGAACAGGCCCACAGATAAAGATGATTTTCATAATATAGGAGTTAAAACAAATATGTTATTTTTGTCATTCTCCAAGAGTTATCTGGGTCACCCAGGGACAAATCCAAGGCCTTATTTCACATGTAATACGCAGAGGGTAACCTGCACCTCAGAGAAAGTTCTGCAAAGAGAAGTCAAGCAGTTAGGCAACGCTCCAGCAAAGCACTTAAACGCCTGGTACTAGAAAGTCCCCATACAGAGCTGGAAAACACACAGGACAACTCAAGAAGGGCAGTGCAAAAGTGACTAAAGAAAACAGAGATTAAACTTAAGCATTTTCTTAAGTACTTTTGCAGATTGGGAATTTATGCTTACCCCAGCCTCAGGGAAAGAAGGTTTCCTTGTATTGATAGACTAATTTGTTGAAAGTTTTCTCCCTCTAATTCCTTCCTGTTTTTAAATCAGAATTCCTCCAGGGAAGAGTTTATTTGACAAGACTCCAGCACCTTCCGAGAGGAAGCAAAGGAGAAGTTTCTGCAGGTGCCAGAAGGGGAGCACCAGGCCTGTGCCCATGGTAAACACAAAAAATGCCTTTCAGACTGCTTCCCCTCAGCCCTCTGGGTGCCACCATGGCCATGTGGACCACAGCTCTGCAATCCCATACCTGGATGTTACATCCGAGTTTGTCACTCACACAGAAACAGAGTCAGCTTTGAGAAGAGCTGAGAAACCACCGACCAAGCCTTTTGATCAAAGATATTTATCTAAATCCATCCAAAAGCGAAGAAGTGCCGAGGTCTGGCTAAAGCCCCTCCCACACAATGTTTCCATGAATAGCAACAGTTCCACGGACCCTACCAAACCAACAGGAGACCTGAGGAAAGCAAAAAGACAAGACAAGGACTATGAATACTCATCCCTTCACCCACTGCATGGCCCAACCCAGAGAGACTCAGAGAGCTTGGCGTATTTTTTCCCCGAGGACTACTTTGAAGGGGTTCGGACAAAATTCCCACTGTCATGGCCCACTCCCAATGGCCTGACTGCCACCAAGGCTCGCGAGATTTGCCACCAAGTTCTCGCAAATTCCACCATTGGCTCGGTGTGTAAAGGCCTCCTGGGAAAACATCTGGATGAGGCAATCGATATTTGCCTTTTAGACCTGCAGCTCAAAGACGACGTGGCTTGGGTGAGGGCGCTGATAGCCCTTCTGGAAAATGAATGTGAAAGGAGAGTGCTAGAAACCAGGACTGGAGTGTTCCCTGTTCGAAACCAGCCCTCTGCTGCCCGGCAGAAAATCCTCACGGCTCTCCAGTGTCCCACGCTCTGTCATGGCCACGGCCGCTGCACAGACCTGGGCTGCCAGTGCTTTGAAGGCCACAGCTCCTATGACTGCAGCGTTGCCAAAAGTAAGTAAAGCATCCTTTCCATATTGGAATTATTAGGTAGAACATCTGCACAGAGTTGTTTGCTCTTCAAGCAGGGCTACCAGTAAGGCATTTGATGAATTAGTAATCAGGTTTTGACCTTGAAGAGCCGATCAAAATATCTGGTTGGCTGGTCCTTCACTTTTTTGCCTCAGTAACTTTTTAAAAATGGATTTTACAAGCCCCTTAGCAAATTGGTTTTGCAGAAGTGATTTTCTTTACATCTGATCTATCACTGGCATGCTGACAAGCAGGCTTCTCACAAAAAAAGAAGAGCGTCCTGCTCACCTTGTGGTCAATATTCATGTAAACAGTGTAGAGATACTTCTTTCTATTTTTTTTCCTGGTCAACAGAGAATAAAGTTTGAACATTAATTTCAAACACTGTACTAGTAACAAAACAAAATTAAAAGTGACAAAATGAACAAGTAACCCTGCCAAAGCTGTCAAATAGCTACAGGACATATTCGAACCTGCAGACCTGATTCTGCAAATATTTATGAATCACATTTAGACAGAAGACTGCCCCACTGGGTTTGTCTCTCCTTTACAGCCCAGCCTCTCAAACGATGATTCCATGTCCAATATGAGTGGTAGGAGTGCTTTAAACTAAGCACACAGAGATGTGTTAGCGGTGGTTTCAGAACGTGAACTCTGCCTCAGCAAACCACATGAGCTCGTGCTTGAAGTGACAGAGAGGGACTTTAGGCTCAGCCTGAGCTCCTGAATGAAGCTTAAGGATCCACAATGTGTCAGCTGAACTGAAATGACAAGGTGTGCTCCCTTAGCCCATCCCAAATGTGAGGCAAAACCTTTTTCTGCCATGCACAGGACATTGGTCTGTGTTTAGGAGAGGCAAAGCTCACATCCAGGGTCAGTCACCATGGCTTAGCTGAGACATCCAAATCGCCATCCAAACACATTTATTATCAGGGTCGGGATCACCCGTGTTCTTCACATTAAATATGACTTCAGTGCATGGGTTTAAAGCAGTTAATATCCTGACATTTGTTTTTTTGTTAATGGCAGGCTAAAATTTGCAGAATAACTTCCTAAATATGGAGCAATTAATTCTCTTTCACACAGAGAATAACTGACACCAGGGACTAAAGAGTGAGGTGAGCAATTTTGAAGCAATTGTCCAACACACAATTCAATGTTTAACTTAATTTCTCTGTGATGTGGAGGGGTTAGGGGGGCTGCTTAGGCCAGAATTTGAAATTTTACTTTGCTATGGCTGAAATCTCTCAGATTAGAGGAAAATAGCTTCAATATGACCTTTCAAGTAAAAGCTAATGGCACCTTGTCTTCTTGCTGTGACATCAAATATAAACAAGGACAGAGTACAGACTCAGCCTGAGATTGCCCAGGGAGGTGAAAACTGGAAGGCAAACACACATCAGCTGTGGCAAACACCCCTAAATCATTGCCTTCCTCTGCCCTGGCTGCTTTGTCTGCCTCTTCCTGCCTTTGCTCTGTGCACTTTTAAGGTTCAGTGGGGCAGAGTACTGGGCCATCTTGTCTAGACAATGCTTTTTCCAACAGGGGATGGACCAGATGAGCCTTGAGGGCCCTCCCAACTTGGCACTCCAGGAACCCATGATTCACTTTTCTCCAGTTGAGACAAATGTGGCTGCTTATCTTTGCTTCAAGTCACTTCTCTTTTGGCAGTCTGGTTTATCCGAGCTCACAGTGCATCCAATTATTCCTGCCAGTTTTCCAGTCACTAACATCCTGACTTCTCCTGGCAGTCTCCTACTCCTTCCAATGCCACTGACATGGAAACCTGACCCACTGCACCTGGGCTGCCACAGGGTTTCCCCTGGCTGAGAGCTGCTCAGAGGGCTGAGTTTTTAGCATGAGCATCCTCTTACTTGGTCTGGTCCCCGAGGGAAAGGATCTTGGTTTTGGACCCGCTGAAGAGACGCACTGCTGCGATTAGGGAAGCATAAATTTCCCTTAATGTTTATACTACTCCCTTTGCTGGGGGTGAATTTGTCAGTGTCATGAAAAAATTAACAGTGACAGCTTCGGTAGTTTTCATGACACAAACGCTGGACTAGTGAAACACCAGATCATGCTGGGAGGGTGACAGCTCAGACAGCTCCTCACCAGAGCCCAGCACAGAGCAGCACCTGGCCACTGGAATAGTCCATCCTTGCAATACTGGCACAGAGGTGATGGGATGGAGAAGCATCTGAAGTTAAAACTGACTTAGAGAAAAATCGAGAACAAAAAACCCAGAAAAATTGAAACCAAGGTAACAACTGGCATGCTTATTTTTGAGGATATTCTGCCCTGTCTCTGGTATAAATGCAGAAAAGTTAAAACTTCACACAATAACTTTGTTTCAACAATAACTATGGAGAGGGAAAAGTACAGCCACAGATGAGTGAATCAATGGGAAGAACTGCAATGAGCAACATTATGACAGACTATTTATTAATTCATTTATTAGTGATTTTTAGTATTTTATCTTTATATACAAAAATAGAGAATCTGTATATATATAAAATTACCTGATCTTGTGAATGCAATGCAAAGTAGATCTATACACACAGCCAGAGGTCAGATCCCCTACAAGGAGAAATAAAATCTTAGTTCTGGCATGCCAATCACCCTGACATTATAATACTTAGAAAAGGTCATCTAGATAATTTGGTACAGTCAATCAAGATAAGCCTTGGTGTGAGCTTCACCTTTAGCAGTTTTTGATTTTTGAATTTCATTCACAATATATTTAAAGGTATTTGTTTGTTTTCACATCCCATAGGCTGAAATGTTCTACATAGCACAGAATCATTTAGATTGGAAAAGACCTGGGAAATCATGGAATCCAACCCTTAACCCAGCACTGCCCTCTTCACCACTAAGCCATGTCCCCAGGTGTCATTTCTAGGAGGCTTTTTTAACACTTATAGGGATGGTGACTCCACCACTTCCCTGGGCTGCCTGTTCCAACGCCTGACCACCCTTTCAGTGAATAAATTTTCCTTAATATTCAATTTAAACATTTCTTGGTGATGACAGCAACATCATCCTCTTGGCCTATCGATTTTTTATTTGGGAGAAGGGACCAGTCCCCAGCTGGATGATACAACCTCCTTTCAGGTAGTGCAGAGAGCAGTAAGGACCCGCTGAGTCTCCTTTTTCCCAGGCTAAACACCCCCAGGGCTATTCCCTTACATATCCCAAGGCACACATGTGATGGGACACCTCGTCCCAGGGAAAAGCACAAGGAAAAGCACAGCAAAAACGACCCTCTCAAATGTCAGTTCAAGGGACTGCAAGGGCTCAGAACCTGCTGACGTCACTAAAGCCAGGATTTCACGCCAGGAAAGGTTATTAGAGATGAAGAATTAAGATCAATCTCAGAAATGAAGCTGCGTGCTCCGACCAGAACAGCCTGAAAGCCATCACTGGGAGCTCAGGAACCCTGGCCCGGCTGGCAGAGCACAGGAAATCAGCACTGTGTGAGCACAGGCGGGATAAGCCCCGGGCTTTGCGAGTAATAATCAGAGGTTCTCTAGGAAGGGAGAGAAAGGAGGAGAAATTCAGAATTGAATTGGGTTCCTGCAGGACATATGAAAGTGCTGCCTCTTTCACTTTCTTTTCAAAAAGTCAGGGCCAAAAAAACAGGAGAATATGCGGTGATCCCGGAAATGCTGAGTTTTTAGTGCCACAGCTAGGGAAAAGTTATTTTCCTGGAGAAGCTGCATGAGTAATGAAGGAGAAGGCAACTCCTTTTGCTGGCTATATATTTTCCCATCAGCTCCAAAACAAATCTCCGTCTAATTTTCTCGGGCTGGAATTATAGATGTGAATTAAAACTCCCCCAAGATCAAGGAGGCCATCAACATAATTCAAATATATTTTCCAAGGTCACCCAACCTCAGCTACACTGCCAATACCTAACAATATATTCTGCCACTGGTTTTGGCCAGCAAATACACACAAAAAGATGGCCCTGCAGTATTTTTAGGGATTGGAATACAGGCCATAATATATTTGGAGTAATTTTAAATGAAAACACCTATAAAGAGAGAAGATGTGAAGTGTGGCTTGCACACAGGCTCACTCCTCTGCTCTGCCTGACTCCAACAGGAGCAGTCCAGGTGGCCAGAGCTATAATTACCCTCACATGAAAATCGCTATTTGGAGTTGAAAGGCACCTCTGAAATTTGGCAGAGCTCCAGAAGCTTAGAATTTCTTAATGTTGCTTAACATTTCATAACCCCCACCCCCCCCACCACCTGTATAAGGTGCTTAAAATGTCATTACCACCTGTAATTAAAGGCAGAATCCAATTACAGCAGATAGAAAATCAGGTTGGTGCTTATCATTTGTATATATTGACCATGTTGCTTATAAAAGAAAATCGGGACTAGCAAAGAACACATAGAGCAATGTAATATGCAGATTGTATGAAGCTCTAAAGAGCAATTACAAGATAAAAGGTAATGAGGAATAATAAGGACAAATTAGTTTCAGTGCAGTAATGACACCTGAAGTTGAAATTTCCATGTGAAAAGTTCTGGGGAGGAAAAAAAAATTAACCAGCAAAGAAATCATAGCGAGCAAAAAACGATGGTGAGAAGGTGAGAAGGGAACGCTCACCTACCACACTTGCAGATATCCCATTTTCATATTGCTGCATTCCATTGGTGTTATTAAGAGGGGCTGTGAACCCAACTGCATTTCAGAGCTGTGAACCACAACCACACAGGTCCCTCAGACCCATCTGCCACAGCAGATACATCGATTACACCCTGTTATTTTTAGAGTGGTTATATGGACCTTTCTGCATTTAACAGTCTGCTCTGGGTCTTGTTCATGTGCTGTAATTAAATAATACGAATTAAAGCACATAATATTTTTTTAAAATACATATATAATAAGCAAAAGCATGAGGTCAGCGATGACAGTTCCTCAGGCTGGCTCTTCCAATGGAAAATGTCTCCCCCCTTGGAAGAATAAACTCAGAGCTTTGATCAGACCAGGAATGCAAGGTCAGGTACATATTATAGAAATCTCACTGTTTATGCAATTGTGCTTTATTCTTAAGTTTAACTCTCATTTTCAAGGACAAAACACAAGGAAGACATTTAAACAAAAATATTTCAGTTTTCTCAAGATCCCCAGGTGAAAGGGGACAGAGTATTTCAGTTGTCTACGTCAAACTCCAATCTGTTTTGGAGACTTTGTATGGGAACATACTGACTGAAATAAATACTTTTCTCCCACTTCTATCAATTCAGTGATCTTTAAATTCCAGATCATAATGATTATGTAAGAGCTGTTAGTATGTCAAGTAAATTAATATTTTTGGCATTTTTAATATGTGTTTTTTGCTGATGTGATGCAGAGGGAGCCATCAGGGTGTGCTGGGTCAATAGACGCTCTGCTAGCATAAATTAGACTACACAAAGTAAAAAATGCATATTAGATTTTTCAAAGGAAATACAATCAATTTCTTAAATTCCCAGGATATCCGCAATGAAAAAATTACTCACTGTGTGTACTGCTGGTGTCCTCTGTGCCTGGGACCAGCCTGTGGTGCTGCTGTGACCAGACCTTCAAGGGAGAATTCCATTTTATAGCACCACAAGGGCCCTAGAAATAGAGTTACCAGAAACTGTGACCTTCTGCACAGGAATTGATCAATTTTTCAAATTGTTTGGGCTGGTAAACAAAGAAAAAACAAGCGAGCTTTTTGCTAATATGGCAGAGAGGATGCAGTACACTTTAGCAATTCTATTGATTTTTCAAAATTGGATTTCATAAGAAGAGCCAAGCGTGCTTGTGAGAACACCAAACACCATGCTTCCTGCTTTTCAACTTTTCTTGCCAAACAGAGTGCTATTGCTATAAAAAAATTATTAAATAGCATTATTCTTTAAAAAGCCCTAATTCTTTTCAATTATTAATTCTTTTGGCTTAATTCTACCCTTCATTATAACAATTCCATTGACTTTAGTGGACACAATATTAACAAAGTCACAGTTACTATCACTGTGATGAAGTTACACCATCAAGACAAAAATCAGATCTCTTTTTCACAAATGTTCTCTTATTTTTCCTTTTTTTCCTTCACGCTAATTATTGCCTTTTGCATTCCACTGTGCTGACTTTTCCTATCTATCCAGCTGAGGGAGGTTTGGAACTTCCCAAGGCCTGCAGCCCTCACGTTCCATCTCGTGTGTAAACGTTTACTCAATGACTGATGGGCACTGTGGCAGTGCTCTTACAGTGAAGTTTAGAAACTGAGGCCTCGTTTCCATCAAATTCATTTTTCTTCAGTAATGAATTCTGTAGGGCAGGGAACACTCCAAGCAGATCCCTGTGCAGCACAAACCACACTTTAATCCACAGCTCCCATCCCACTGGGATTGTGTTCTTTACACTGGGCTTAAGGATATTAAGGATATATTCTCATTTCCTTTAAGCTGACATTAAAGAAGTCGCACTAAGATATCAATACTCCATCAAAGAGGTTCTGCGCAACTTGAAAATGAAAACTTTTCTTTGGAGACCTGTTATCTCCACTTAATATCAATTTTTTCCCTCAGTTTACTGAATAATATTGGAAAGTAGATAAAGAATGAATATGAAGATATATATTATGCCATTCAAGAATACACTGGGTTCAGTTATTCAGCTTTTTCCTAGTTAAACCAATTTATGATTTAACACTGAAAACAAACTGGGGGGGAGAAATACTTTTAAATGTCTATTTACAAAACACACTTTCCTTCTCCCAGCCATCTACAGAGGAGATCATCCTCAGTGAGGCCCTGGCACAGGTTG
>VYZT01028073.1:2784-28488 GCA_013400735.1 Pomatostomus ruficeps | reverse complement strand
AGGGTCAAACCACGACACTGGTCCAGGGAACAGTGTGACCCAAGAAGCAGTTTGGATGCAGATATGTGCTTTGGAGAAGGGAATTTAGCCACACATTCACAATCTGCAATGTAAAAGCTCTCCCCACAGCCAGTTTGTTAGCAGAGAAGTAGCCTTCCATATTTCACCTGGATGGAATTTAGAATTGCATCCTTAAAGCATCCTAGGAATGTCTCTGCCTAATTTTGACAGCCATAAAATATTCCCCCATGAGGAAATGGCTTCTTAGAACTCACTTTTGGGAGAAAAAACCCTTTCCAAAAATGACGTGCAATTTCTAGTAGCACAAGGGACGAATGACTAGTGTACTTGTCATAGAAATTTTGCTCTCAGATCCTCTAAGCATGTCTGAAAAAAACCCTTGGTCTTTCTATAAGATCTGTCCTGTCATGAAATGGAGACTGTCACAGACAGAACGTTAAGGAAAGCATGATGCAAAAGCAAAATATAATTATTGCTGAACAACTTTTAGATTTTAAATTCTTGGGTTTTTATAAGAAAAGAAGGTGGGAGACAGGACCAGAACTTTTCATAGCACAGAAAATATTTGCACTGGCTTTACACCTGTGCGTCTCCACTGAGTTTTGCTGATCTACTTACAGAAGCAAGAAAGAAGATTCTGGCCTAGAGAATCAAACATCAACAACAAAACTAGGGGGAAAATTTGCATTTTATTTTTCACTCTCCTAACTTTTTTCTTTATAAAACTTCAGGCTATAAAAGCACAATAAGTACAGATAGCACATTAAAATGCTTTTCCATATCAGGAAATTATGTTAAAGCAATTTTGGGATTCCCACCTGTCTTTACAATGGTACACTGAATAGCTTGTTTGTACTGAATCTATTGTACAAACTATTAAAAAGCCAATAAATTCAAATTACATATTAAAATATGAACTGAGTTTAGGAACTATAACCAGATAAAGAAGAAAAAAATTCTCTCTTTCTCTGAAATGATCTTAAAGCCTTTACTGACATTCATTTTCTTTTCTCCACTGATTTTATTGACAGCCAATTTTGATAGGTTCTCTTTTTTGCCAGTTTTCAATATTTCATGACAGTTGGCAATCCAGTGTTGACATAGTGATAGGATTTGATATGACCCCCAATACTTAAAAGTCAACTTTATTTTGGAAGCAATAGCTGCCAACACGTTAAATAGATGTGCAGTCCTGATATATTACACCTTTCTTGTATGGGAGCAAAATATGATGCAAGGTGAGCCACCAAAATCTTTGTCTTGTTTTCCCTAGAATCAAAGTCCCCAAGGGAGCAACTTTCTTTTTCTCTCTTTCTTTTTTATTTATTTATGCATTTACCCAGGAATACAGGCAGCAGGTATTGCAGCACAGCTGCAAAGGACATCAGTGAGGTCACACAGGAAGCTTTGGGGTGTTGCACAGTAGCAGGGGCTCTGGCCAGACGAGGGAGAAGCCATGTGTGAAGTGCAGCAACTTTCAGCTCCTGGTCCCTGTGGTCTGCAGTCCTCATGGAACACAAAAAATCTGTGACTGAACAGATGTTCAAGACAATCCTTCATGTTCCAAAAGCAAGAGGAAACAGCCTCAAAATGTCTTTATTGGATATCAGGAAATTTTCTTTGCTGAAAGGGTTGTCAAGCATTAGAAGATACTGCCCAGAGCAGTGGTGGAGTCGCCATCCCTGGAGATATCAAAAAGATGCACAGATGTGTCACTGAGGGACATGGGTTGGTGGTGGGCTTGGCAGTGCTGTGCTGATGGTTGGACTCAGTGATCTTAGGGGGCTTTTCCAACCAAATGATTCTATGATTCCATGGCATGGGATCTGAAGGACTGACCCGATTCTAAGCCTTGCCCTTTACAGCCTCAGTAGCAGAGAGGAATCCTATGAAGAAGGGAGACTTCTAAGGAAGTAACAAAGGCATCTCTGAATGTCCCTGGACTGTGCTATGTCAGAGGAGAAGTCCCCAGTACTGAACAAAATTTTGAACATTGTTTCAATGACAAACATCTGCTTCATCAGCTTCCAGAGCAGCTTTGGCTTTAGAAAGACACAAAGATGTATATTCCTAGGGGCAGCACTTAGGACCATTTTATGGGGTCTGGCTTATACTCTCACACTTCAGTTCTGTACAGTTCATGGCAATGATGTCAGCAGAAAAACTACCTCTGTAAATTTGATTTAAAATCTATATATGTACAACAATTAAAACCAACATCCTGATACCTAATTTTTTTCCCTTATGTTCACTTTTGGGCCATAAAGATCAAATTTTTCCACATTCTTCCACTATCCCAGTCTGCACCAGGGTGTCTGTCTAAAGAGCTGCTAACAAGTAGTTCATGCTACCTTTGCAGAGGCCTTGGCATAGTCCTCTCATATTTTTTAAGGTGCTTTAGCACACCAGCTCCACCAAAACAAGATTTGCAACTTGGAAAATATGGATATCTGGAGAAAACATATAGGCCTTTTAAGTAACTAAAAAGCTTTTTCCAGAATGTCATCATTTCCTTGTTCCTAGTACATGCAACATTAGTGAGCTGTCTGAATATTAGTTATAGTATTATTCATAATAACTGGTATCCATTTAAGACCCTAACACAGCTGACCTGACAAAAACAGCTATTACTGCACATCAGCCCATCTCTATGGCAATGGTTCTATTTGGGTGTCAGAGCTTCTCTTCCTGATTAACACATCCTACTTCAGGTCGCTTTTATAAAGCAGGGGAAATGCAGTTATGCCCATTTTGTGCACAGGAGGTGAGCACAGGAACACTGCAATGACTTACATGCAAAGTCTGTGCCCCCGATGGGAATCATGCTCCAGAATCTAAATTGCAACACTACTGTAATTTCCTTCGCTATTCCATTAAACTAAATTTGCTTAAACTAATGTAGCAGCAGATGCTCTGTGCACAAGAGTAGTGTTGCATTAAAGGTTTCCCCTCCTCACAGACCATGAAAGGGGAAGGAGGCACCTGAGCTAACTTGAGTCATCTGTACTATAGATGTGTACTATGTCTGATCATGACAGTGCCATTTGAGATCTCCTAGAGTCTCACAATGTGGCTTTCAGCATCTGGTCTTGAAGACTGTCAGTCTGTGAAGTACTGTCTCACTTCAGATTCCTTGTGCAGTTGTTCAGTCACCTCAAGCCATCCACCTCATGTGGCAGGAGAAACCTGTTTGTGGGCAAACAAATCAAGCTTCAGTTTGGATCCAGCCAGCCCCAATGACTTTAGTTGGTGTAAAGCCACACAAGGAAACAATGCTTCTCTTTTCACACCTGGCTACTCCTGTCCCTTTTAAAGTAATGTTCACTGCCCACTCTTTGCATGGTCAGCAATTTCCTACTCCAGTAATCTTCTAATGTTCCTTTTTGCATTGCTATAAAGGTAGTCCCCAATGAGTTAAAAAACTTCATTTCTGTGATTTTATGAGATGCCATTTGAAGGAGGTCAGGAGAAGGAGTTCTCATGTTTATTATTAGTAACTGATGATTTAATTTTTCAGCTGCTTTACCTCCTTAACATCTCTTGCCTTAAGTTTCAGGCAGCTGCTCTGGGAGGTGTTCAGCTCTATGAATTATAACCTGACTTTGAGCAGGAGGTTTAAGTACACAAAGTGAGTCACTTGATTGATGGCTCATTTGATCAGCTGTGCAGTCAGGGTCCTTGCTCTGCTGCAAACCTGACTGTGCAGTCAATACCGCAGCATCCCTGGCTGGCAGGAGGATTCAGGGTCAGTAGCTGTACTATAATAAAATCTGCATCTCTGTAGAGCTGGTGTCTTGTATCTTGCCTATCTCTCCCTCTCAGCTGCCTTTCATAGTTCATGTAAGAAGTCCAGGTCTGGGGGCTTCCTTCTTGTTTTCCGTTCTTCTGCTCACACCCGTCTGTCCCCTGTCAGCTGCAAGAATTCCTGTGGCCTCTTGTCTCTGGCTGGCTGACCAAGAACAAGGTCTCTGTTGCACATCTCTGTTTTCACAGGAGTGAATTTAACCGCAGAGAAAATCCCTGAGCTTGAACATAATGGACAGTGAAAATATCACCAGTGAGAGTTGGTCTACTTCTATTGATTTGTTTGGTTTTTGGTGAAAGAAAAGTGTCTGAAAAAGTTACATCCTTTCTGGTTTTCAAACAGGAAAAGTTACTGTTCAAAAAAAGTGACACATGAATCACGGGGACAGCTCAGCTCTCAAGAGAACCATGGTGCCTCAAGGGAAAGGAAACACAGATGAGGACACCAACCTGAGGAAGAGTGAAAAGCTCTGGAATACTCTTCCCATGATTCACCACAGGATCTTAGATAGACATAATTCATGTCAAGCCTGAAAGGAAGTTGTGGTGAGGTGGTGTTGGTCTCTTTTCCCAGGTAACAAGTGACTGGATGAGAGGAAATGGCCTCAAGTTTTCCCAGGGGAGATTTAGATTAGATATTAGGAAAATAATTTCTTCATGGAAAGGGTTGTCAAGAATTGAAACAACCTCTCTATAGAAGCCATCCCTGGACGTGTTCAATAAACATGTGTGTTTGGCACTTGAGGATGTGGTTTAGTGGTCAACATAGTGATGATGCTGGGTTGGTGATTGGACTCAATAATCTTAGAGGTCTTTCCAACTTAGTGATTCTGTGATTCTATCTCTGAACTGCAACAATTTGAATGTTTGTCAAAATGAAATATTTGAATGTGAGGTAGATGGACTTGAAAGACAAAGTTCCATTTCTGTTCTGCCAAGTTCACTCGAAAGGTCTGTTCTCTGGCCTCCAAGCTCCCCGATCTCGCCAGCAGGTTTTGTGGGAGGGTAACATTGCCCTCACCATAAGGAAGATGTGGGTAGGAAGCACTTAAACCACCTGAATGCATGCAAGTTTATGGGATCACAGGATATACAAATTAGGGTGCTGAGAGTTGACAGATGCCATTGCCAAGATCCTTGTCATTGCTTTTGAAAGGCCCTGGGAAGTGGTAGAATCACTGTAGATGTGGTACTTGGGGACATGGTTTAGTGATGGACTTGGCAGTGCTGGGTAAATGGTTGGACTCCATTATCTTATGATTTATATGGTTTGGAGTGATGGTGTTTGTCTTCCCAAGAAACTGCTATGAGTGGTGGAGAGCTGCTTCCCTGGGCACAGCTGAACACCCACCTGAATATGGGAATTGGTGAATGAATTCCTTGTTTTGCTTTGCTTGTGTGCACGGCTTTTGCTTTACTTATTAATGTGTCCTTATCTCAACCCACGACTTTTCTCACTTTTACTCCTCTGTTTCTCTTTCCCATCCCACAGGGAGCAGGGGAGAACTGGAGAGAGTGGTTGTGTGGTACCTAGTTGCCAGCTGGGGTTAAACCACAACAATATTACATAAAACACATATTATTATGCTATATTAATATAGTTATTTTTATACAACTGACAGTGTATTTGTTATGAATACCTCACATGTACTGTGTTCAGTACATGTTACATGAAGTGCATAGCAGTTCATATGCAGACACTACAGCAAAGGCGTTTTATAGATATCTACAAATGTGTTTATGGAGTTGGCTCTTACATAAAACCACCAGTAACAGCTTCTTGAGGAACCCAGTTCTGTCACTGCATGTTAGGGAAGATCTGAAAACTGCATGGAGCTCCTCAGGAGACACCGGCCTCGTGCTGCCTCCTCCCTGCACTCTGATTACATTCAGACAAGAGGTGGGGGCTCAGACAGGGCTGTGCTGAGGCTGAGGAGATTTGAAGAGGCAGGAGAGTTCAAATGTCACCAGTCTTGAATGACACCTAAAAACAAGTCATGGCAACGAGATTTTGAAGCCAGACACCTCAGTCTCATTTATTCCTTGTGCTAGTTGTCTGCATCCACGCCCAGATCAAGCCCCCAGGCCGGGAAGATGACAGATTAATTCTTAAATCTTTCATGTATATACTGTTCCCAGGACCAGCCCCATGATTTCTTTCCAGGCTGCACTTTTCCAGGCACACAAATATTACTTTACAGGCATGTTTTGAGTCAAGTCTCAGTTAGCAGCTGCTTGTGGAGCTTGGTGATGTCACTGGGTGAAGTATCTCTCTCCAGAAATAAAGCACTATTGGTTTGTACCAAACCTCTTCATAATCACTGGAATCTGTCCCACTTGCTAATGCAGCACAGAGAGGTCTGAGTAACAGGAAAATACTCTTAAAATCACAGATTATTTCTCCATGGGGCAATTTGTCAGAAACAGTCATGAGGAGTGTGATCCACATTCACTCCTGCAAGATCCCAGCAAGGGAGGGTGCAAGTGAGTAATTTCTGGAATAAGGAGCAGGAAAAGGGTGAAAAGAACAGGATAAGCAATTCTCAGAAGCTCTTTGGAAAAATATAAACAATCTGGTAAGGGGGAGGAGGTGTGGGAGTTGAGCAGAAGAAAATTAAAAGGATAATTAGAAGAGAAAAAAATTGCATTTCTGAGAACATTTTAGCTGGTTAAGCCAGGGATTTCAGATGAATTCACAGCAGACAGATGGTAAAAAGGGGGAAAAAACCACCAACCAACAGCACACCCTATAATCAGTTCCTTAGCATGAATATTAGGGGGATTTAGTTAGGGATAGGGAATAAGGAGTTGGCAGCCTTAACACACAATTATTTTGTTTTGTATCTTTGCAACAGAAGAAGGGGGATCAGAGCAACTAGAGAGAAAAGCCACAGCCCTGGCTTGTTGTGGGGTGTGAGCTGGAACAGTCAAATAATCCTCACCATCCACCTAGACTGATACTTTAGCTGCAGTTTTCATTTTTCCGTGTGACTGTGGTTCGGATTCCCTTTTTTTCTTGGACACAAATATTTCTGGGCACCTGGAAGTTTAATTGATGAACAAATAGGTTAAATAGACAAGTCTTTTTGCCGTATCAGTAATCAATGTATCCTAAATAATAAAAAAGTGGAATTCAAGAAAAAATTACAACAAAATCAAACACCACATTCCCCCATTCTCTGATAACATCAAGTAACAGAAGCTGTAATAAGTAAAACAGGAAAGAAGGAAAACCATCTCCCCAGTGACTAAGAAAGCACAGGTCTTCCCAAAGCAATAGGGTGAAGGACAGAGATTTGGAAAGCTGCTGTGACTGCAATATACCCTCATGGTGTGGGGCAGAGACCTAAGGCAGCAAAATTGCTTTGGCTAACGCCACAAACACTGTTATCGTGCTCTGGATGCAGAAATGATCCATACAAACCAGCCTGGAGGTCCCTACACAGTATTCTCCAGAGCCCTGGATCAATGTCACAGCCCTTTGGGGGCAGGTGGGGTGTCCCCATGACATAATCTTTGGCAGAGATGCTTCCCTTTGCTTGTTTCTCTTTTTTTAGTGGCTAAACTGAGATGCTCTACACAATATCAGCTTTCTTGAGGGTTATGCTTACAGAGGTGGCTTGTTACTCCTGTCCATCAGCTGGGATCAACCTATACCCAAGATGAAAAGAATCTTCACGCAGGCTTGGAGAGGCCCTAAAAATATGAAACATTTCATTAGAAAAACCATTTCCCACTGCAATTACTAGCAGAACTCCCATTGATTCAATTAAGGGAAGAATCACAGTGTTTATAGCCCCCAAACCTTCTTATATATGAGGACATCTGACTCATGAGGATAGTAACCAGAGGCAAGCTATTCACACACATTACTTTTCATGGAATCATAACTCTGGACAGCATGGATGAGACCAAAATGTTTTTAAATAGAGAAGTATTTTTATGTAAGGTCAAAGCTTTCAAATAAATTTGCTGATTTCAACGATAATTTAAATTTGCACTGTCATGCTATTTGGGAATACCTTTAATAGAGGTATTTCTGAAAATGAAAGGAAATTAAATGGGAATGAAAGAAAAAATACCCACAACCTTTGTGATTCCTGTAATGGAGTCTCTCTCATGAAGATGATTTGATTTTGAAGTGTTGCAATTTGCACGTTATAAGTTCGTGCCTGTTTGTATTTTGTGTGGTTTGGTTTGGTTTCTTTTGTTACTGCTGAGGTACTGAAAACTATAAAAAAAAGGAAAAAGGATTTTCACAAGCATGTGTGTCACAGATAGGTGCGAGATCAGGAGGGAGTTCTCCATCCTTGCCGTGGATCTCCCATATTTCCCCTCACTCCCTGTGGTGCTGTTCATGGGCTGTGAGTCTCTGGACACAATCCTGGCTACAAAGATCACCAACGCCAGGAGGGAGCTGCAGCCTCCCAGCCCTGGCCAGGTGTCAAGCAGAGACCTGGCAGGCTCTCCCCACACCGTCTCTGCAGGCAAAGTCTGTGTTGTCCATATGTTTCCCAGAATCCCTCAGAAGCAGCTTCCCAGCCTTCCCACTCCCTTCAGGACAGCATTCCACTCAAACAATGGGCTGCATTCAACATCAGCTGTGAGAAGTTTCTTACAACAGCTCTGACCTAGATCAGATTTCCTCCTAATCTCTTCTTCTCCCAGTTACTGGATGCCCCAAAACCCTTGTTGCACTGCCCAATGTTATGAATAAAATGGCCTGGAGGACCTGAAACTGAAAGAAATGTTAGATTATGGTGGGTAACACTGTTTCACTGGAAGTACAAACCTCCCTTCAGAAGAACTTCTACAGAATAAAAGCCTCCATTTCACCCTGGCACAAGGCCTGGCTTTGCAACAGCTATTTCCATATTTCAATTGTTTCTTCTCGGAGGCTGTGATTCCTTGATAGATCAGAACTTGCATCACTTCATCTCCCACTTAACTAATTTGATGAGGAAAATGGAACTGCTATGGTGGCAATTTAAGTGTATTAAAGGAAAAAGTTAATCCAAAATTTTGATTCGCCAAATTTAAGGTCCATTTCCATTACATTTAATAACTTCAGCCTCTCTTAGTTCATCTGTACTTATCTTTAAGTCTGCATGGCTGGGTGGCATTAGAAATAAGAAGATTATTCATAGTAGGGTGCTCTGCCTATGAACTTTTTCTTAGCTCTCAGTAGAGATAGCGAATATTTGCTCAAGTGTATATCATTTCATAAGCACGAGTTGTCGACTCTTCTGTTCTTATGAAATCATATCTCACACCATCAGCCACAGACCTTTCAAAAAATACCAGAAAGGGTATAATTAATTCAAACAGAGTAATCATTAAAGTATGAGGTAAGTCAGAGACACGCTTTTTCATTTCCCTCCAAGCACACATGAATGATGAGATCCAAGTCACAGCTCTTGTAAGGGACTAGTTCAGGCATTTGTGGAGAGGAGGGAACTTGCTGCATGAATTCTCAGCTTTTCTCTGTAAATCCGTGCACAAAGCATTTGGGTCTGAAGGCCTGAATCGTGGTGTGCTTCTCCACACCATGGAAAAGCAGGTGAGGAAGGGAGCCCAAGGGAAAAGCTCTGTAAAGACTGGCATGGTTGGGAGCGAGCAGGCTGGGAGGCTTCCTCTTGGGGTGTCAGCAGGTACTTCAGTTCTGGAGGATTTGAGTGACTGGGGAGGGGGGAAAAGTGAGAGGAAAACTTCCCCGCAGTCCTACAGCAGCTGGTGCTTCCCGGTCTGCGGAGTCAAGGAGAGAGCGCGGGGCCCTTGGAGCTGGCGTGGGAGCAGGTGGGGGAAGGTGCTGCTGTTATTTGCAGCAGACGTTCCTTAGCAACAACCTTGAGCAGATGGAAGGCCGGGTACCACTGTGCCGAGCCTCCGCCAGCAGCCCCTCAGCCTCCTCAGCCTCTCCCCGCGCAGGGGGAGGTGAGGCAGCACAGCAAATTCTACCAGAGAGCTTTTCTCCATACAAGAGCAAGGGGTAAGGAGATCTCTTAGACTCATGCCAGCCCAAAGCCTAAAGAGATGTGAGCAAATTTTATTAAACAAGTTTGATAAATACCAACGATATTGTTGTAATTTTATAGTAGTTGTTATATATATACATATATATACACATACAAACATATTCTTTTACTATAGCTGAGTAACTTGGATTTCTAGGAATGCTGAGAAATCTTGGAAACTTAAAGAACATAAATGTCATTACAAATATCTTTAGGTTATCCTGAACCACATTTGATTAAATATATATATAGATATTTATCTCAGGTCTTAATCTGTATCTGAAGTAAAAGGAAGATATTAGGTCTTAATCTGTGTCTGAAGTAAAATACAAAGTGATTGATAATCCACGGTTAAAAGGTTATTTGAATGGACAGTTCATAGATGCAGAGGATTTCAGAGAAAGTCTGTATTGACAGATGGATGTATTACCAAATTAAAGAAAACAGGAACCTTCTGTGGGATAACTAATTAATCTTGTATGTGGAGAAGGTGGAGAATCATCAAAGTAGAACATAACTAACAGCAGAGGTGGGGCCTCCTGTAGAGACGGACCATAAAACCTTAAAAAATACCACCAATTTCTGCAGGCATCCCTTTTTTCTTCAAAATCAGGTGTGCAGAATTGAGCACTCTGATACCCTCTATTATGATATTGCATTTGTAAATATTGTCCTATCATTAAAGGAAAAGGAATTCTACTGTTTGTATTTGATCTGCCTACATGCCCTTGAGGTTTGGCTCTACTCTGCATGCAAAAGCAAGGGGGAACAAAAGTACAAAGGCCATAAAATTTCATGGTCAATAAAGAACCATAATTGTCTCTAGGGGGAAGGACAAAATCTCTCTTTTCAGAGTTTGTACATAACAAGAAGTAGTGGCATTTCTTGCATCTTCTCAGGGGTAGGGTGTTTGAAACACATCTATAGCCAAATCAGAATTATGTCAGTAACACTTGTGCCTTCAATTCCTCTTTTCTATTAATATCACCATCGACAAAAATCTGATAGATTAATTGATTTATGCTCCTTGATTACCTTGATTAATCAGGTGAACCTTTTAAAGACTTAGGAATAACTCTATAGCCAGCAAAAGCAGATGAACACTTGATTATGTATTCTGGTGAGTCAAGCTCACCCATATGGGATCTCATCTCCATTTCCCTTCTGCTAATCTACCTCTTAGCAACATTTTAGCAATTCCTGTGGGTGATACATCAGCGAACAGAAATTGGAAAACGGCAGATGAGTCCGAACTTACTTCCATTAAAGCCAATGGATCCTTTATTCCATTAACACCAAGGACACCAGTCTGAGCAATAATGGTATTTAATATTATTTCTTTGGCAATGTCTGGACAAAAGGAGAATAATTACTTTTTTCCTTCTGTAGAAGTATAGACTTAAAGGAGTGTAACAAAAGCAAGGCTGAAGTTTTCTGTCTTATCAGACTTAAGGAATTATCCAAAATTGTCCAATTTTGAGGAGATTGTTAATTTTCCAGGCTTCTCATAGGTACCCTACAAGTTTGTCTAATTCTAACCTTTCATCTCACTTCCTTGTCCACCAGGTTACCAAAGTTTCTGATAATTCCCAGTTTATTGACAGCTCACCTGCCAGATGGGACAAGATCCCAGCATGGAGCTGCTTCATGGATCCTCAGGAGCCAAAACTCCCTGTCTGATAGCTACCAGATCACCGTACTCCCAGGCTCTCCAGGGTTTCCACAGCTCCAGAGTCAGGGCTCAATACCCTGCCACAGATAATTTTCAATTGGTATTTTTCCCCTTGAGAAGCAGTAGAACAAAATTTCTGAATATCAGACCTTAGGTGACCACCTTCCCTCCCTAGACTCCTCAATCCAAAACCTGGGGGCAGGGTGAACCAGCTTTGGCATGCAGGCATCATTTTGTTGTGGATGTAGCCAGACAAGTGTCATCTCATAGTTTCATATGTGGTCATTCCTTAATTTCCAGTTACTGCCCTACTAGGTCCATTCCTATACAGTATCAAGTGGGTTGGACTAAACCAGGGGCTGTCTGTTTGTGTGTCATTTATTTGTTTGTTTGTTTATTCTGCCTGTAACAGTCACAGAGGTTTCACAGAATGAAATACAGGTCTCAGGAAAAAGGGCCCCAACCTGTAGCCAACACCACTGAGATGGGAGTCCCTGCACAGGTCTCACAGCACCTGATTGTGCTGAGTCTGTGCAAACTCCCGTCGAGTTCTCTGTGGGCTGCAAAACAGCAGCTTTAACGTCTCATCAGATACTATTCCTAGCTGCCTTAATGTGAAATAAGTTTGATTTAAACTGATGTACGACTGTCCAGGTAGGGATTTGCTGTACTTTTGTTGATTGATAGCACTCCTTCACTTAAACAATAACTGCAAGTACTGCAAGAGGGCAGGTAAGGGTAAGATAAGGCAAAAAAAGTGCAGTATTATTACTGTTGTTGTAATTTTAGCATATTTTTCAGCCGCAGTCTTTCTCCAATCAGTATCAGAAATTACAAGACACCATCTTTCAGCAACCTGCTCTAGTGGAAGGTGTCCCTGCCCATGGCAGGGCGGCTGGAACTTGGTGATTTTTAAGGTCCCTTCCAACACAAATCTTTCTATGATTCTATGATCTTAGCCATTGTAAGGCAAGAGTTCTCAAAATGCAGGATGGGCCGGAACTGAGATTAGTAGGCAATCCTATACATGACATCCTTGCCTCACAGCTGTTGCCAGCATGTCCATTTTCTTTATGTTTAATTAAGCAATTTAAAATAGCTTCTCTGACTCCTTTTCACGTTCACAAAGCAATAGACATTATTGATATTTCCAGTTTTGTATCCTTTATTATTTCATCCTCCATCAGGACTGATTCTTTTACCTTCCAGAAGAGCCAACTTCGCATTTTGTAGAATATCCCTTTTTTATGCAAAGCATTAGCAAGAATGACATTTCAGCACTGATCCTGAGAAAAGGACATTGCACAGTGTCTTTATGGTGAGATAAATCCAGTGTGGCATGAATAAAAAAATTTCCAGTGCATTTACATTCTGATTGCATGTTTAGTTGGAAATCTAGATACCTTATGTAAGTCATCAATCTACTGGGTTCAATGCCATGGAAATTGCAAAGAAGTTCTGCTTTGCAGGACCTCCTGTATTGTATCTTGTAGAACAAATTTGAATGTGCCTATGACCAGAACAGATAAATTTGATTGTGACACTTCTTTGTATGGATTGTGTCCCTTTTCATGCTACACTGACTTTTCCAGGCTTCAGTTCAACAGATGATGTCACTTGACTGCAGAATAATAATTTTTAAATACATTGCATTTTTTATTTACTTCTGGTTTGGGGCTGTTTTTGGTTTCCGTGGGGTTTTGAGGGGTTTTGTTTGGAAAAAGTCCAAATAAGCCTTTTTATAAAGGAGGCACATCTTGTAAAATTTACTAGAATCTTATTGTGCAAATAGTATTATTATTACCATTATCATTACTTCTATTTTCCACTCATAAAAGCAATAACTTGGGAAACAACTCCTTATTTTGTCTTGTGAAGATTCATCCTATTATAGTAATTCCATTATTCTGGCTAATCCCTAAAGACAAAGAGGAAATTTCCCTGCCAATGATGCAGGTATTAAATAGCAAGTGACACATTTCTGATGCAGTCATTGAAGTTTTCACCAAGCACACAGATGGTGACCTGGGGGACATGAAAACCTTGACGTAAATTTTTCTAACCCATCCTCTGGCTTTTAGTGTGCTTCAGATATTACACAATGACCCAGTCATTACAGGATACACAGACACAGTGCTGAGGCTGAAGAGAACAATTGCAGAACAAACTTTTATATATAATTCTGATTTAGAAGGAGGAAAGACTACAATCTCAAAAATGCTATTTGGAAAAGGCTTTCAAAGACAATAAAACCTAAGATGGAAGAGGTAATTTCTGACACTGCATAGTTATTTCATTCCATTTTGGTTTTGACACTGAAAAATATCATGATATGAAACTCACTGTCTCTCATATTTCTAAGGATGTTTAAAAATAGCTGTCTTTTTGTGTGTCTTCTGGAATTTCTTTTAATATACCTTTTTCCATACTTTTAATTTTAAAAGTTGTCTAGTGTTAAATATTTTAGCTGTTCTGTCTCATTCTTATTTAAATTCTCCTGGCACTTTTGAAGAACTACTTCCTGCAGGAGTGAGAGGCAGCTTTCATGCCAGATTGCCTTACAATTCCCCAGTGACAGCTCCCCCTCTCCTTGTTTACCTTCCTGGAATTAATGTAACACCACCGTTATGGTACAGGGGCAGATAGCAGCTGTCCCCAAAATTCTTGGGTAACAGCATCATCTCTTGTACAAAGTAGAGAACAGGACCTTGGTGAAGCCAGAATACAGGGGCTGGGGGATAAATCACCTTAAACTCTCCAGTCACTTTGTGGTGTAGTCTGAAAGAGCATTGCACATAAACAAGGGTTTTCAGAACTGGCTTGTCTGGATACCAGCACTGCTGCAGGTCCATTCTGAGCTCTCTTCTGGACAATTTGCACATCTAAGATGAGTCAACCCCCATATTCTGCACTCTCACTCCTTTTCATTAAAGCAAAACTCCGTGCCCTTGGTCCAGGCCTCCCACCACCAAGAACACCGAGCTACGTCCTCATGAACATCATGCAGCCATCACTCTTAACCCAGTGCTTTCCCCATCGGCACTTGCCTCACCAATTTGTGCCTTATCAGTGTTAATGACCAAGCAGGTCCTTAGCCAGAAACACACACACCCTCAGCTCAGACATCTCTCTGAAGAAACCTCCAGGTGCAGCTGCCTTGCCCCTTTTGCATTTGCTTGAGCACATGCTCACCATACTTGATAAACTCTGGAATAAACTATTCCAGACTCCTCAACTGCCTGCCTGTCTGTCTGTCTCTTCAGTAGCAATAAGGTCTTTCTTAAAAATAAAGAAATACAAATTCTTCTAAGTAGAAGGAAATGACCTTTATTTGTTGTATGTCTAAGTAAGCGGCATTAAAATAAGATGAAGACTGTGACAGGAGATAACCAAAGATGGTAAATTTAGGCTGACACTTTGTCCTTAACTTGAACTGTTCAACAAGAAAGTATACAGTAAAAACAAAGACTTGGCCTTAAATCAGATTATTTTGGGATATGTCATTGTGCTATATGCTTACTATATTTTCAGGTACTTCTTGAGCTGCCTGCTACAGGAGACAGAATCTCTGGGAAAACAGGAGTGCTGAGAGACCATCACTGGGGATCTGAGCCCCTTAGGACCAGATGCTATGAAGTTAAATCACAGCAACAGAGTCCCTGCCCAGACAACTCTGAAGTTAAATGCCAGAAGGGATACAACAGATGAGTCATTCAGGCAGGGAAAGGAGGGATAAGAAGAAAAGGCACTGGCTGAATGGATCTGATAACAAAAAGAATGAAGGTCAAAAGAAAAAGGCTTGTGAGTCTTGACAGGGTGGTTTCTCAGAAAGGTGGGAGTTATGGGAAAGCACCAGTGAGCTTGAGGAAGAATCCAAAAGAAACAGGAATGTGGGGCTGCTTCTGCTAGACATCTAGAGCAGTCTTTTGGGTGACTGTGAAATTTTATACTCTATTCATTTTGAAGCTAAGTGTTCTGTGATTAAAATCATACAAAAACCCATTTTTAAATATAAAATGCAAAACCACAAGTTTGACTTGAGACACTTGGGGGAAAAATTCTCACACTGATAAGTCAAAACTGCTTTCCAACCAGGTAGCCAATGAAGGTTCTACCCTAAAACTGCTTCCAGTGAGGCTGAAACTGAACATCTGGGTAAAAGTGGGAAAACCAAGAAAACAAAGGCAAAAATCCAGGTTGCAGAGGGGATGGCTGCATAGTGTTAAATTCTTTGTAGGGTTCATGATGAGGATGGACTTTGAGGGTTTCTAAAGAGGATGAGGCCATGAATTTTGCCATTTGTTATGGGAAACAAACAGCATTAAGGGAGAAGGCAACTGGTGGAAGCTGGCAGATCGTGGGTGGAGCAGAGGCAGGAGCTGACATTGTGATACTGATTGAAAGAGGCTGGGGAGATAGTTCAGTTCAGTTCGTTTGGTTCAGTTCAGGCAAACATAGGTGCTTTGTTTTGGTTTTCTTGTAATAAGAAAAGAGAATCCTGAGGGAAGCACAGAAAGACGTCATGGTGGGATGATGTGGCCTCAGTAGGCTGGGAGATCACTCCTGACAGCCGTGACTTGCACAGAGATGGGGAAGGTCAGCTTGTATAGATGGGGTGACAGGGAAGGTTCTTGCTTATGAAAACAAGAGCTGATCAAAACCTGGACAGGAATGTCAGAATGGCTACAAAAGTCTTTAATTTGGGGAAGTGTGAGACCTAAATTTGAACATTGCTAAGGAACTGCAAACCTCAACAGAACTGTGGGATTATCTGCAGCAAAGCATTTCAGACAATGATTGTAGGCAGCAACTTTGATAAGAGCAGGAGATGGACAAGAGCAAAAATTGAAGAGGAAAATAGCTTTTGTTTATATTTTATTTTCCTTTCCTTTTTTTTTTTTTTTTAAGATATGTAGGATAAAGGAGCAGATAGGTCAAGGAGTAAATATTTGCAAGATGGGAGAGTTACTGGGGCAAGAAAAGACAGAGTAGGGAAGTAGATTAAATTTTTCTGCCTTGCAGATTGGTGGAAGGAACCTAAATTTATATTATCAGACTTCTTCATGTTGTGATGAAATACATAGAGAAAGACCCAAGTTAATGTCATCCCCAAGGAATGGTGAACCTCAACTTCACTATAATTTAGGCACCAGATAATCCATCTGGAAGGGGCATGGCATGGATTCTCCATCCACTGAAACACATTTAATGAGATCAATTATGTTGACATGACAGCCAGAGTGAAGGTTTCACCACACACCTTTCACTGCTCACAGCAGCACTCACTAAACCAAAACTCAACTACTCAAAATATTCCTCAGTTTTGTTTTTTATTGGTGCCTTTCTGATGTATACTTTATTCCTTTTAAAGCAGAAAAGCAAGATAACCGAAGCAAATAAAAAAAAAGCCCTGCACCTGATGTTTTTAATCACAGTTTTCTGGGAAGGTTAACCAGTAATCATGGGTTATTTGGGTTTTTATTATTCTTCATGACTTCATCACAGTGTCACTGGTATCTTACTAACTTAATTGTGTTTTTTTCCTTCTGCAGAATGAGTCCTGACTGAAGAGTGAAATATTTCTGGTACAAATTCACAAAACACCTCAGAATTTCCTCCCAGCATCAATAAGAAAAAATAATGCTGAATGGTCTTTTAGATTGAATTTCTTTCCAACCCTATCCTGAACATGGTAGAAATGTTGCTATTCTGAGCAGATGATTTATTAAAGTTGGTAGGTAACATTTTACATTTTGACAGTGTAAAAAGTTACCACTAGTTCAAAATTATAACTTTAAACCCCACCTCATTGTAGATAAATTCCATTATGAGAATTAACACATAAAGTCTTATTCAATATCTTATTTTTTTTTTCCATTTTAGTAAGAAAGTTTTAACAGTGGGGGGTTTTTTCCAGCCATTTAGGCCCAGCTCCAATTTCAAGGTAAGATGTTGGGAAATATTGTGTCACTGTGCAAAAAAATATCAAAACAAAGCAGTAGTTCAGCATGACAAGACAACTTGACAAGACTGCCCAGCTGGGATGCCAAGAGGAAAATCAAAGCAAGCAGTGGTGTTTGTAGGCTCCTGCACAACATGACAAATGTACACTGTGATCTCAAGAGAAAGGAAGATGAGCTCAGGAAGAGTGGAATGAGCAGTGCTCTGGCCTTGGGAGTCAGCAGCACAAGGAGCAACTGCAGTTCCAGTAAAGCTCTGCTGCCTAAAACATTTTTATATTGAGCTGTTGCTAATCAATAGCAAGGAGAACTCCTGTTCCTGGGTATTCCACAGGACAGACACCACACAAGCCTCCTCTGACAGGCTCATGGCTGACAGGGGCCTTGGAGACCCTTCTGAGAGCCAGCAAGGAAGGGCAGGACTGCCAGGCTGGGATCCATCGTGCCTCCCCCGCCAAGGAGGAGTTGGATCTTCTGCAGGCTCGTGGTAAATGATCCCCATTTCCAGCGGAGGGAGCAAGAGGTATTTGGTGGGGGCTGGTCCCATGCTAGGGCGACTCCTAAGGGAGTTGCTGAGGGTCTTGGTGCTCTGGTGGGAGGGGATTTCAGTTAACAGGGCAGGAAGAAGGAATGAAGAGGAAAGAGGGACAGGGATCAGTCCAGGTTGGTGTGGTTCACCTGTGCCCTTCCTCCTGGGCTATGCTGGTGCCATGAGGTGCCTGTCACAGCCTCACAGTGCCAACAAGAGACAGGAACTGTCACATATTCCCTGCTGAAGGTGTGTCTGGCACACTCATAGGAAAACCTGTACCAGGTTTCTCAGCTGATCATCAAAAGGGAGCAGTTCCAGTGCTGAGACTGACCCCAGAAAGGGGCAGGGGAAGTGTGAAAGGAGGTTGTACCTGGCAGATAGATGAGTTTTCCATCCCCAGCTATGCAGCAGGATGACATTAGCTCTTGTGATTGAATGGAGGCCTATAGAGAGATATCAATAAATAAATCAAAACCCGTTGCACAAACATGAAAGCTGAGAGTGTTTAATTCAGGCTTGACTGTTACTTTCTTCTCTGCACCACAACTGGACCACTGTGAGACATATAGAAGAATTGACTCTATTAGGTTTGAGCTATTTACCATATTAATCATAATCCAGCTCACCTTTCAAAAAGTAAATAACATATTTAAGATTATCAGACTCAGTTTTGAGCAACATTTTTCTTATTAAACAAGCACACGGGACTGGCAAAAATCAATAGGAGAGTTAGAGTAGCCTCCCTGTAGAGGGTGTTTGTTATCTCCTGTAAGTCACTGTAAAAGATGACAAAGCTGCCACATCATGAGGAAAAGTAATTTTACAGGATTCAGGTGGGTTCAAGTTTCCATCTTCTCACTGTAATCCAGTGTATCATGTGTTTCCACCAGCTAAATGAACCTGCAAGCCTGCCAGACACAGGTGGCCACAGAGCTCAGTGTGCTGATTTCCATTTCCTAGGCCATCTTTCCTTACCTGTCCTCTTCAGCAATAAAAAAGGAATTCTAATTCTTCACAGGCAGTGCAAGTTGGTGTGATTGGGTGGATGTAACAGCCTCCAGCTGCAGGTGGCTGGCTGACCACATCCATATGGGGAGAGGAGGGGATTCTCATTTCAGCTGGCAAGAGGAAACTTAAATGATGTCCAACACATTCATCACCTGGGTGACAATGTTCACATCCATCACTGTCCCTGTCACCTCAAATGACTGCAAATGGCCATGCAAAGTAAGCAAAATTGCTATAGTTTAGATTAAAATTGTCATGTATAAAAAAGTTTCCAGATAGTCTGATTTTTCTGTGCAGTTTCATAAGTGTGAAACTTTAAAAATTAAGTACTGACACTAAGATTTTTGGGAAAGGGATGTTTTTTGTTATTTCTTTGTTGTTTGTTATGGGAGGGGTTTATTTTTTTACCAAAATGGAAGTTAATATTAAATTCTTAGTTGGTATGTAAGAGCTGTTATTCAGTTATATTACCATAAGGCATTAGAGCTTGCAGCTGTAGTGGGAAGATCAGTTGGAACAAGATGAGGTAAGTAGCCATTCCAGATAAATGCTTCTAATGCAAAGGAAAGGTGGTAAAAGCAGAGAAGGATTAATCAAATGGCCTGTGGTTTTAGAGTATCCTTGTTTCAGAGAAAGAATCCTTATATTTGCCTTCCAAATCCTTATATTTTCCTTCCAGTCAGTAAATTGCTTTTAGTGGAAGTTACTGTCCATTGGTGAAAACAAACCTATATGGGTAGTGATGTTAAGGACACTGGGAACAATAAAAATCACATTAAAAAGTAAATATGGGGTTTGCAGTTGTACCTGTTGCAGTACTAATCCCAGACATATAAAAAAGATACCACATTTCCTTCTCCTCCACTCTGCAGCTACTACATGAGTAGAATAAAACTGCTCTACCAGTGACTTTCAAACTTTGCAGTTCACTTCTGTTACCCAGATTAATGGGCTATTATTTTCTGTGTTTGTCTTACTACCTTTGTTATTTCTGACTTGAAGAGCAGCTCCTGATGATCAATAGGGCTTCTAATATGCACATACTCGCACTATTAGAAGCACTATGTCATGCACAGGACTCACAGCTGAGAGTTCACTTTGTTAGCTCTGTTCTCCAGGCAGTTTCGTAACCTTTGCCTGTCCTCTGCATATATTTTGATAACTAGTATTGAGTGACTCTCCAAAGTGAATACTGTAACCTGTGTAATGAAATTAATCCGTAATACTTGCTATCCTTGATATTACATTCTGGGGACATTGAATTGTACATCTCTGAAGCACAGGGTTGCTTTTACGATGCTTTAATATTAATAGCTGGTTGAATTGAAAAACTATTTTTGTTCCATTTTTAATGATCGAAGAATTTCTCCTCATTTCATGTAAAAGAGAACTGCACATTCCATGTAAAGTGAATTATTTGCAGGAGCTTTCTAATTTTGAACTGAAATTCTAGGTACTGCTGCAAATTTCATGTCAGGCCACTGAAACTGGGATAGCTTGCAATCAGGTTAAGATCATTCCAAGCCAACACCAACTTTTGGTGTCAAGGCCACAACATCTGTATGAATGTGTGGTTGATGCTTACCACAGGAAGGCTTTCACTGCAAGCACTCACTATTTAAGAGAGTATGTGATCACCTGAAAAGTGATATGTGGAGCTGCAACCATGGGAAGGGAGCTGCCTCACGGTCTTCTGAGGGAAGGAAAGGTTTTGGCATGAAAATATCTGCCATCTGATTAGTCAGAAAATCCCACAGGGACTACTTGATTACCCCCCAAAATAAATCTAGATCCAGCCATATCAGATTGTTTCACAAAGACATAATTCCTGCCTCTTTCTTCTCCACACCTTTTGATAAAGGAAGAAAAAAGGTCAAGGCTGCCTCTTTGTAGCCCACTCTGAATTTGTCTACAACCAGCAGCTACAGACAATGGGCACTTTTCTGAGGTGTCATAAATAAGTTTCCACCTTGGGCTAAACTACTGGCTCTGAATATCTTGTGAAGTATCTCTTGGGAGCTCTGCACTGGGGGGAGGGACAGTATCTAGTTCCTCAGCTCAGTATTCAACCATGATGAGCAAGAAATCCTCCCTTCCATCCCCATGTTCTCTCTCTTATCCATCACATAACACCTCATTGCTGCATCAAGCCTCATGCCTGGGCAGTGGAGCCCTTGCACTGCTCAGTCCTGACTCATCTGTGGTGCAGGTCCAATACACAGATGCAGTATGTGCATGTATTTGTACAGTCAGTGGCTGGAAGGTAAGAGATTCTTATGAACAGCACCAATTCAGCTGTCACATAAAATAGTAGCTCTAGTGATTCCCAACCTATGTGTTATACATGTTAAAAAAAACACGTAGTTTTTTTTGAGGTCAGTAATTGTGATTCATTTCAGGTAAAGAGGGAAAGGGAGAATCCAAACCTGCTTTTGGGTTACAATATGGTTCGATAATTACGCTGCATGTGTCTGGGATCATTCTTTGGCACAGACTTGCCTATATCTGTACTGTTCAACTCTCCCAGCCTTGGAAACAGGGTGGGCACATCCAAACTGCTTTCTGGGAATGGTCCCGGGTCTGTGCTGATTCCCCAGCTGTGTCCAGGATGCATTTGGGAGACTGCCAGCTGGATGGGGCCAAAATCATAGCAGGAACCATTTACCAGGACAGTCTATCAAGTTCCCTTTGCTGGGAATGTTCCCTGGTGCCATTCAATTAACCAGGATAGATGTATTCCAAAAGTCTAAACTAATTACCATGAAAAGAGACAGTAATTCAGTGATGGTGTTTCACGGCCATATGCTGGCATCTTTGGGGTCTGGAGGGGAAATGAAAACATCTTAAGGAGAGCTTTGCCAAATGAGAGCTCCAAATGACAATTGCAATAGGGAAAAATATTAGGCATTGTCAAACTGTGAGCAGAGTGAAAATCAGCAAGAGAAGAAAAGATGAGCCCATAAGAATGGGGCATGATAAAACTGCCCTTCCCTTACTTCCAGAGTATTTCAGTAGAAAGGAAACATGGTGAAGAACCAAGGAAGAAAAAGACTCAATTATTTACAAAGTTGTGCTGTTTCATTTAAAAAAAAACCCCTCTTTAAATGCTGTGTTTGCTTTACTGGAGTGTAGAGTTAACCACAGCCTGTTCCACAGGGAGAACTCAAATCAGTTTTCATTTAAACCAGATTTCAAACTCTGTTATCCTGGACACAGTAACGCGAGGAACATTTACAAGAAACAGAAACACTTTGTCAAGAAGTCTTACCAGGATGGGCAAATGTGCCATGTACATTTGGGGCCTCGTAAAATTCAAACTTTCCCAGTGAAAATGCAATTGTAACTGATAAATCCCTCCTCGGGTTGAACAGAAGAGGTTGAAAAATTATAAATATATGTGTTTTAGAAATATCAACTAGTCTTCCCCTGGCATGGAATTAAAACTGGTGTAAATGAGATGAAGCAATCTACTGGCCACTACTCTTTAGGGAAGCACATGAGAGAAGATTCTGCTGATACTTCATTTTACTACTGACCTCAGAACATTTTTTTTTTCAGACCTCCAGGGCTAGCAATGTCTGGATCATGGGAAGCTTCTGCATCAACAAGGAGATAAACTCTACTGCAAAGGCCATTTCTTGCAGTATGGCTCTGCATAGTATCAACTACTGCATGCACTTTGAATAAAGCCTCCAAAGGTGAATAAAGAGGGTAAATTCCCTCCTTGTTTACTGGACCACCAGCTGGGTATGATAAATGTCTCTTCCTGCTCTTGTTAAATGGAAAATATTTATCTACTGAACACCTCCAACATGGCATGACAGTGAAAAGAGGAAAGGAAAACGTGCACGTAGGACACAAAAGTAACCCGGTTGCATCTCAACAGGTTCTCCTTTATCTGGAAGAACACAAAATTTCCTTGAAACAACAGCATCTCAGAAATGCCTCCCTCCCACTCGTACTGTGTTGTAAGGAGAAGTCATAACATGATGTATCTACCCCGTTAGCTTTTACCAACTTCCATTCACTAAATTGTGGGAGATGGGTAAAGGTCAATTGGTGGCTGAGATAATTGAGTTTAATCACGAGCCACCTAAGTGAGGGAAGACATTACCACCTGGCATTATCTAGTACATTAAACTGACTCTTCTCTGGCCTATAAAGGTCATTGTACATTATATGGCAAAGGTTGTGCTGTGAAAATGCTAATTGATTTTTCATACTGGCTGCTGACTTTCCTGTAGAGGGTGTCAAGTGCCTCTTGGGAGTACTTACTGACACTCATTCCAAATTCAATCATCGTTGTTACCCCATGCCAGCAAAACCAGATGGATTTTTGAGGTCCAGTCCAGCAAAGTTGGGGAAGGACTAAGTGACTGTCACTGAGTGACTATACCACCTCTGTCCAACTTGGTAATATGTTTGAATCCCTCATCCTGAAAGCAAGATATTCCTGTCCTCTTGCCCATGGGATTTAGAGAGGGAAAGGGCAGGTTATTACCATTCACAGAACAGGTCTGAGCACTTGGTACCAGGCCCACAGGGGTTTAAGTGATTAACTCACATTTCAGCTGACTTAACCAAGAGTTAAACAGATCAATACAGAAAATACATCAACCATCCAGAACAAGTTCTGTGGAAGGCTCTGTGGTGATCAGGGCTGGAATGCCCCTGAGGAGAGGCTGAGGGATGGGCA
This sequence comes from Pomatostomus ruficeps, assembly GCA_013400735.1. NCBI lineage: Eukaryota > Metazoa > Chordata > Aves > Passeriformes > Timaliidae > Pomatostomus > Pomatostomus ruficeps. The sequence continues at coordinate 4,781 of VYZT01028073.1, read as the reverse complement.
GTGTTCAGCATGGAGAAGACGTGGCCTTGGGGGACCTTACAGCAGCTCCCATGGGAAGGACATCAGGAAGATGGAGCCAGGCTTTTCCCAGTGGTGTGTGGTGGCAGGATATCAGAGACTCTCACACTGAATAGAAGGAGGGTTTTTTCCCTTTGAGGATGGCCAAGCAGTGGAGCAGATTGCCCAGGTACATTGTGGCCTCTCATCTTTAGAGCTTTTCAAGGCCCAAAGGGATCAAACTGACCAGTGTTATAGGATCCCATAGCTGACCTTGATTTGAGAAGGAAGTTTCAATAGAGGTCTCCTGGGGGCCCATTTAACCTGAACATCTGTTGGGCCCATGAGATGGGCACATTGGTGCTGGGTACTCCATTTGTGTGAGCTGTCTGGGAGAATGGACAGGGGGGAATATCCATCATTCTCCACATTCAGCACACACAGCAATCAGTATGAGCCAGATGTACTTCCAGCACAAAGCTGAAACACCTCTGAATGGGGACACTACAAGGTGATACTTTGCCTTCTGAAAAGAAGACAATTGACAATTTTGTCTGGCATCTGTACAAATGTCCAGTTGCCTGTTCCTGACACTGATCTTCAGTGACAAGAGATGCATTTGAATTGTACACAGTTATGAAATGAATGCAAAGTTCATGTCTTCCTGGTGCCTGTCAGTTAGAGTCAGATGCATTTCTAGGAAATCCTCAAAGAAAGAGAAGTACAAGATTTGGAAAGGTGTGGTTGGGAGGGCTGTGGTGTGACAGATTGCCTGGCTCACAACAGTGGGCTTCAATGGCAAAGGGAATGCCTGGCAAGGCATTGGCAAATTTCTGTGTCCATAATTCCCTCAGATCTAAAATGAATTCTGGAAGGCTGATCATCAAATGTGTTAGATCACTACTATGTAGGACAGCCACAATGCGTGAGAGCAGGGAGACAGAAGTTAATGAAGAAAGCACTTTAACTATAAAAGCAAAGAAACCAACCAACAAAATCCAACCAACCAACCAACCAATCCCCCCTCCTCTCCCCGCCAAAACACCTCACTGCAAAAAGCAAAACTTGCCTATTTTAGAACTGTGTATTTCTAGGAAAAAAAACCCCAAACACCTCCAGGGCCTCTTGACCTCTTTATATAGCACTTTCTGTAGTTTAGACAACATTATTGTTTATGTAGAACTTGTCACAGCTTTGCACAAATGCTCAAAATTAGAAAAAAAAAACCCAACCCAAACAACAAAAGGCAGATTAAAAAGCACTACCAGGACTTGAAAGGAACAGGTGAAAACAAAATTCATTCCCAGTACAATCCTAGCTCCTTTTTGTCAGATTTAAAGAATTTCATCCAATTTCCCCATTAATCAGCTGATAAAGCAGACCCACATTCTGACATGAAGCATAAGATAATGTCAACATTATTTGCAAACTGCTACATTACGGTGACAGCCTAATGTTTATTACTGTCAAATTACTGTCATTTTATTAAAAGGACCAAAAGCTCTGGCTTTGCTAAGCACAGCTCCCAGTCCCACCAGGGCAGTGGAGCTGCTCCCTCTTTCCCTGTGCTGTTCTCTGTGATGGAGTGCAGCATTTGCATCTGTCTGCATAGGCAGCTCTGTGAATGTTCTGGCTAATGAACAGGGCAGGGAATTTTACACTCCAAGACATCTTTTATCTGAATATCACCCTTTGGCTTTTGATAGTTTTCTGTTGGGGGGTTTTGACTGGTTTGTTGTTTGGTTTTTCCTTCTGAAGCCTTCCTATGTATTATCCCAACAGTGTATTCTCCTCATAGCTATTCTCCTGTGGTGTTTGTGTTGTTGGGGACAGATTCTACTTGCCTTCCTCAGACTTTCTCTGCTATGTCAGTTCTGGCACTTGTGAAGTGACATGCCATGAAACTTTAGAAAAGATACCACTGTGCCACCTTCTAGACTTGCATCTCCTAGTCAAACAGAATGTAATATTCTCATCAGCTATGCTTTTCTAGTGTGAAA
>VYZT01028068.1:269-37329 GCA_013400735.1 Pomatostomus ruficeps | reverse complement strand
GCTCCAATGTTGGCACCTCACCCACGGACTGCGGGTGGCTCTGCATCCCTCATGGACCCCATGGACTGCAGGGGGGACACCCCGCCTCACCATGGGCTCACCACGGCCTGCAGAGGAATCTCAGCTCCAGTGCCTGGGGCACCTCCTCCCCCTCCTTCTCCACCGACCTTGGTGTCTCCATGTTGTTTCCCCTCACATGTCCTCACATCCTCCTCCTGCTCTAACTAAAGTCAGCTGAGTGCACACTTTGTTTTGATTTTTCCTTAAATATGTCATCACAGAGGCGTAACCAACCTTTCTAATTGGCCCAAACATGGCCAGTGACATGTCCATCATCTTCAGAGCCATCAGAGATTGGTTCTGCTGGAAATGGTGAAGAATTCCAGAAGCTTCTCACAGGAGCCATCTTTATGGCCCCCTCCCCACTACTAAAACCACAACACTGCTTTTAGGCTGAAAAAATTTTGTTAACACATGGCTTTCTGAATCAAGCCTTGACAGATCATTCTTTTGCTTTGTTTCTTCCATTCAGGATGATATTGTTCAAGATTTGTTATATACATAATACACGTCAAATGCTGCAAAGGCATAGGTAACTTTTTCAGTATTATTTTGATTATGATGTTGTTTTCTTATTGTTCTGCAAACAAAATAAGATTGATGGGGCAAACAAAAAGCAAGTGTCAAAACCTCTCCAAACAAGTGTTGATTAAGAAATTACATGATGAAAGTGCTAACAATATGTCATAAAGCACAGACTTGTAAATGTTTACTAGGGCTAGTAAAAAATAACAGACAATATCAAATGTATTTTTAAATATATTTACAGTTTAAAATTTATGGACTCTGGTTGTCAAAGTAATGGCTTTTAGAGACAGTCCAAATGTCTGCATTGTTAATAGAAGATGTCCTCAGGTCTGTCTCACTAGATCTTACTCTTTCTTGTATTATTTTGAGCATGCAAACTGAACTTCAAACCCATCCAGTTCATCAGTTTTTGATCTTCCCAAAACTTCAAAACAAAGGGTCTTTTTTTTCTCTGAATTTCACACTGTTGAACTTATTCTAAGCCCTCTACAGAAGGGGTGATGGAAGAACCTCATCTGATAATGAAGGAGCTGCCCTCAGCACCTCTTGCTCCGCATGCCTGGGCAGGCCTTTCTCGCAGTTGTACCTCATAAATAATGAGTGGAATGAAGACGACTGCAGAAATGGGTACAGAAATACCAGAGCCATGTTTGCCCTACTTACACCACGACCTATAAGCCCTGAAGCCTGTACAATGTGGTTAGAAACCTGTACAATGTGGTTACTGGCTTTTCAGCTTCAACTCTTCCACTCTACATGTCCACACTACTTGCTCATGTAGACACGGCATCAGCAGTCCTCCTTTCTCATCTCCCACCTCTTTAAACTGGCAGCTCCATCAAATCTTCTGTACTCTGTACACAGAAATCATACACTGCACTTGAACAGATATTCTCTCATCTTCACTTGATCTAACACTGTCTTAAAATTCAAGTTCTGTATTTAGAATCATTTAAAGATAGTTAAAAACATCTGAGTCTTATGTAAATAAGATACATTTGGGGAAGGGAGAAAAAAGCCACAGCACTAAAAGATAGAATAATATGAAACCTAAATAGTTTTAATTAATAGAGGCAATTCAAGGTACCATTGTGAAAATTCAGGTGTCACTTGTTTTTGGAAGATGTATAAATCAACACAAATGACCTAAATAAAAAGGTCATAGAGCCAGTAGGTAATCTGTGCATGAAGTAGATGAGAAATACCTTGACTAAAAAATTTTGCATCTTAATAGCAGACTGAACCTCCTCCAGTGTGTCTTCCTCTGCTGCAGACTCTTTGTGAAACATTGTGAACAATGTCTAACAGGAGGTATTTCAGTTTCAGTTATTCTTCCACAATTTCCAGACTCTTGACAAATACAAATTGCATACTTTTTCTGTGATGGGGGAATATTGTATAAGGTATCACAACCTGATTATTTATCTACTATTTATTTAACTTTTAATATTTTCATCTCTAAGAATCATTGGTATTCCTCAGAGTCTAGGAAATGGATTTTTAATTAGATACCCAGAAAAAGACTGTGGATGATGGATGTGAAGGTGATTTTAGTATTCTATGTGACTCCTGGCCAATGATTTTTGCACTTTAAGCCAGGGTTTAAACTCAGGTACAGTCAGTCCTCTGGACAGCCACTGCTCTGTCTAATCTGGCTTTGGGCACAGGAGAGAAGGCACGGAAGAGTGAGGTGAGTGGGGACAGTAATTTCCATGGGAGGTTGCTTGGGAAGTTCTATTTCTTCTTTCTGGGAGGCCAGCAGAACTGAAACAATAACAAGGCATTTCTACCCAACTAGCACTGGGAAATTTCTTCCACAACAGAGAGAGATGGACAACTCCAGAGTCAAATGAAGTTTTCCTTTTACCAAGATGACACTGAGAAGAAGCATGGTGACAGGGAGGATTGTATTTGGGTCTCAAGAGTTTTTTCTCCCCACCTTGCTTCGGTAGGCAGGGCCCTGGAATCAGCAGACAATTTTGCCTCTCAACTGGTAGAAGAAGCTGGTATGGAGGCAAGAGATGTTCCTTTGGTTGCAATGACCTTTTACTTCCATCCATTCCCAAAAGATACACAGTTACCACATATAAGCCTGAACCCTAACTTGTCTCAAAGAACTGAGCTTTACAGGTTGCCAGGTTTGGGGGAGTCAGCAGTCAAGCTTAGATTCAATGATATGAATGTAAATGGAGATACATTTGGGTTAGAGAATGGAATCAAGAGTAAAAAATCAAGAGTAAAATGTAATGAAAATATGAAAAAATTTACTTGATACCTAAGCTAAGTGAAGAGGCTCCTCTTAGTCCTGTTCAGATAAGCCTGCCCAAGTCTTGCTTACAGCGTGAGTTATAACCAGCTACAGAGGTTGCTTGTTGAGTAGCTGTGGTTACTGCAGTCCTGTGCTTGATGTAAAAGGCTCTGCTGAACAGCAGGGTATAGCAAACTGGGCTTAGCACCAGGATTAAAATGCTACATAATATCTCCAGCATAAAGCAGAGGCATATGAGGCATGTGCATCTGGAAAACACTGTGTGGGTATACCTTTAGTTGAACAACCTTAAGGAGGTCAAAACCAGCAATACTCAGGAGTTCAAACAGATTAGACCTTGAGTAACAAAAGCCCCACAAAGCCAAGACCGAGGAAATCTATATTTACAAAAATAAAGCCAAGGACTATTGCCTCTCTTAGGTCATGTAACATCTACAGAAAAAAAAATATATAGTGCTAAAGTGCAAATGATGATGTGGAAGATGATCTAAATATATGAAAGAGCAAATAAATATTACAAATTACCCATGAGGGAAGGAATAAGGAAGAGGAAAGGAATCAGAAACATTTATTCCTTCATGTGCTTATGTGAGAGAACACTTTAGTGAAGAAGGGACAGTAAATTAATAATGAGATTGCAAAATACAGTCCTGTGAGAAAGTTATCATAGAAGAAACAAACTTACAGTTTTTCTTTTTTCATGTACCAACTTAGAGACTTTTAACTGCCAGGGTGCACACTTGCATTATTTAGTAAATGTCAGGTAGTCTAAGCTTCAGTGAAAGAGGTAAATTACATTGGTTAATGCTACACGAAGGATAAATGCAATAATGATATATGAATCTGCCATTTTCACTGTCTTGAAGTAAGTTATCACCCTTGCTTATTTTTGGTAACTTATTGTTGTAACAAAACTCTGAAAAGGATTGAAGTAAACTGTTGGAATTTGGGTTGCAATTATTGAGATGCTACTAAAATGGGATATTAGTGTTTTTCCTCTAAAATTTTGTGAGGTTCTAATCTTGTTGCCAGTTACCCTCAAAGCACTTCATTCTGGGCTTTTCATTGGCAGAAAGATGAAGGCAAATTGAATCCTTAACTGTTGGTTAGTATTTTAATGTTTATATGGGAATTTTTTTCCTTACTTTTTTAATCCTATCACCTGGAAATGCAAGGACCTTGTTACCATTACCACCTGTCAGACTGTCCAGAGAGGAAAAAGAAATAAACATTTTCATGACTGGGCAATTTTTTTACATATATACAGGCAGACTGATCCTACTGATTTCAGTGGTATTATTTCTGTATTACACCAGCAAAAGTGAGATGAAATTTTATGGCAGACCATTTCTGTATCGCTATAAATGACCGAAATGCCCATTCTGAATAAAACCTGTATGTTAAAGTCTTAAGGGGATACCTGTCTTTACAGTTGACATTAGAGTGTCTTTTCTTTTCAGTCTGAGTAGTCTATTCCTCCACAAGCTAGCTGGAAATATTTCTTTTCCAGAGAAGCATATGGTCTGGCCTTGAGATTGATAAACCTCATGGGGTAGGTCCTTTCTGGTTAAAAGGTTTTTAGAATATTAATCCTGAGAATCTACATGTAAGGGAGACATATGGGAACTATAAACTGAACTCTCATTCACTTTGTGAAGTTTCTATGTTCTGCTGGCTTGAGGGAGCCATGTTTTCAGAAAGCAGGAGGCATTGGCCATTTGCAAATTGAAACTGTTTTAAGGCATCACAAACATGATAATAAAGTTTACAGGTCATTAAAATGATCCAAATAAACTGTAGCCAGGTATGTTTAAAAATATTTTGGAACCTCAGATACATTTCAACTAACATGTTGTCCTTATTTTTAAAAACTGAATTTAATGCTGCACATTTTACTCCGGTACTATTGAACTACAAACAAATAGTTTTCAAACAGTAACATATTATGTCAGTTTATCTCTTTTTAGAGGTAGGAAGGACAGAAGAGATGATAAATAATTTTATGAAACTTGACCTACTTATTGTATCTTTCTATGTAAGGATTATGAATGTTTGTTCTAAGAGATTCTAGCTCATTCTACCTACACAAAGTTACAATTTTCCTCTGAATGGTATGTCACATCCTGCATTCAAAATACCTTGCATAATACCTTATACTGTCACAAAACTATGGTAAAATATCTGTTCCCTGTATTCTGGCACGAGAAAATAAGCGGGGGCAGAACACTGTGGGTTTGGATTTTTTAGCTTGCAGTTTTGTATGTCACCCACTTTCATCTGAAGTGCCCTCCATGTCTAACAGTGCTACAGTGAGCACAGTTGCATTTAGGGCTTACTCCAGTTCAAATTAAATCAATGCTAAAACTCAGAAAATTCTCTCAGCATAGGCTAAAACTTTTAGACAGGCATGTTTGAATTTGAGACTTACCTAAATCAAAGGAGTGTAAAACAACTGACATTGGTTTAAGTAACTTGAGTGTTTAAAAACATGCTGAAAATCGTCTGTGGCCCCTCTGTCCTTTTAAAGGACAACATACCTGTTGACTAGAACACATACACAGACATATCTATATCTTTGAATTTACATTAAAAATTCAGGCACAGTCCTGTATCTTATGACAGTGAAATTAAAAAGTTTTTGCAATGCTGGCAAAGAAAAACAGACTGCAGGTATGACTGACTATTGTGCTGCTTACTTTGATTTCTGTCTCAAACATTTAGCCACTTGTTTTGTTAGTCTTCATTCAAAGCTTTATATTGAGGCCCTTGCTTAGTTTTTTCCCCATGAACCCAAATGCAAAAGCACACACTTTTTGTTGCAGGGTTGCATCTTTTGCTCTGCGCCACCTGAGGGGTACAAGGACATAACCTCTCCTTTCTGCAAAAGCAACTATATTAGCAGAGTCTTATCTGGCTATTGAAGGCCAATATCCACCTGAAAAAGAGACCTGGGATTTTCAATAGTAATAACAACAACAACAACAATATTAAAAACAGCAATAATATATAATTAGGAACACTTTCTTATTTGGCATCACTTGCAGATCAATGCCATGGCTATCAAAACAATCCATAGAGTCAGTGCTGCCATAATAGAAACATTGCCACTGGAAAAATGCAGAAGCATCATTTCTTGCTACTCTTAAGTTCTATCCTGAACTCTGGTTCACTTTGCTGAACTCTGCTCACTCCGTAAGATCTGACGAGATCTCATACCTAACTGGTGTGGCCACAGGCAAACGAAAGAAAACACAAATCTGGGAGATTTCTCTTTCCAAGGGTGATGCTTTAAGCAGAAGCACTAAGCTGCACTTATCCCATTTGGATTTTTCTTTTCCAGTCTCTCCTAATAACGATCACTCATATGAGCTAAGTATTTCCCTCAGTAACCATCCTTGCATTATTAATAACCGACTCAATTTTGCTTGCTAGAACAAGAGCCATCCTTTAATATGTAAGGTTAGGTTCAAGTAACAGTCCTTCATGAATGCATATATTATCAGTTTTTTCCACTAATTGGTCTCAAAGTATGTCATCAATCTTATCACCAAATCAACACAATTTGGAGGCTGTTTTTCTACTCACATGCTAAAATTTAGCTAAAGGCCTGGGCAGATAAGCAGGAGAAAAACTGTGAGAACAGAATTTTGTGTTAGCCATGGTACACATCCCATACAGCAAGAATGAGGAGACATAAAGCTGTCTAATTCCCTTAGAAGAATAAACACACTGCAGAGAATCATAGAATTGTTAAGGCTGGAACAGGTCTCTAAGATCACTGAGTGACACCGTTAACACAGCACCACTGTACTCACCTGCACATAAAAGAACAGAAGCTGAAATCAGTGATGGAGGCCTATAACTCTGGACATAATCCTTCATCTCTTAGTCCATTTTGGTGCAAACAGTCTATCACTGTAGCTAATCCCTAAAAAATGTGTGTTTACATTAAATGCTTCTGTTAATATTTAGATTATCAAAAATTAGACTCATTGGGTACATAAATAGGTATTTCTGACTATAAGAGGATTGTTTTGGTAGCCAGCTTACTATAGTAAGTTTACTTCTTCTTCATTTAATATACCTAGATATATAGTCACCATCTCTAAAAAGAAACCCTATATGGTCAATGATAGAAAGAGCAGGTTGCAGAAAGTCTGTGCTTACTTCAGACTGGTTTGTTTATGTCAGATCTGAATCATCCTCAGCTTTATTATCTTTGTGGAAGATGTGACTCAAAGCTTTTTCTTTTTCTGCACAACAATTGGGTTTTTTTATGATATCAAAGTTGATCTCAGTTCTGATGAACAGTGTAACTGGAATCATGTGTCTGCCAACCTATGGTCACCTACTTGTGTCAGAGAAATTTCCTTCTCATGAAATTAATTTTCCTCACTGCACAGAGCTAATTTTCCATAAGTCATGGAGAGATGGTGCACTGACACTCCCTTGGGACAGGTTTTCCTTTCAATAGCACAAATGTTCTGTCAGAGGCTTTGGCAGATGTAATGTGTGTCTGTTTCCTACAGGTAACACACTGGCTACCACCTACTCATCAACAAGAGAAAGGTCTTCTAGGGCTTTAACACAAGAGCAAGCAATATTTAACACCTACATCAAGCACTGCTCCGCGGACACCACTGGCACTTTGGACATCCTCTGGCATTACCAGAGTGAGAGGCAACAGTTAGATCTCCTCCTGCTGAATCAGGCTACTGACTTGTGAGTTCTGCATCTCCAGATCCTTCGGGGACCAGATCCCAACCTCTTTGGCAGGGAGCTGGACCCTACAGGACAGATCCAGGTGCCCTGTTCCTTAGGTGTGTTGACTCTTCTGGGCAGTCAAACATAACAGAACACACTTGCAGCTGAAGCATGCAAGGCTGAAAACCTTTGGTCAGACCAATCCTTCACCTCCCAGCCATGAGGAGGATTATCTGCTCATCCAGCTGCTTGTGATCCCAGCCTACCATGGCAGGGGAGGCACCGAGGGTGCGTGCAGGGTGCATGGGAGTGGGACTGTGGGGTGCAGCCCTGGAGGGGGTGGCCAAGGACCACTTCCCTCCCGAAGCCTCTGGCAGCTGGGACCGCAGGTGCTTGGGCTGCACAAGCAGAAACATGTGAGGGTGCAGCCTGGAGAGCTTCATTTTCAGCTGACTAACCTCTTTCCTTGGCAAGAAACAACATTTCCTTGTATTTTTTTTTAAAAAAGAGAGTGAGAAAGAGAGTGCATGAGAGAGCAAACTATTTTCCTCCTCAGCATCTATTCTGAAGCCTGTAGAAGGCTCTAAAACCTGTCTGCATGTGTAACAGCCTGTTAGGATGAGAGTATTTTCTTTTGTGGTGGAAACAAAGAGCTTGAGGCTTTTGAGGAGGCATTTAAGCAGTGGGGTTTCACCTTTTCTGGAGGAAATGCATAGCAAGAATGCCCAGTCTACTTCTTCCTCCCTGCTCCTCCCAGCCCATCTCTGGTCTCTGGGAAACACTTGAATCAGCAGTGCCAGCAGCTCCCCTACTGTCTTTGCCTATCTAGGATGATCAGTGACAGCTTTTGTTGAAAATTTCAGGATTTAAGATCCCTTTTTTTCCTTCAGCAAATGAGAGGCATTTTGTAATTTGTATCCTAACAAATCCTCAATCCTCCATGTCTTTTCTCCTAGTGTGGGAAGGATTTTCCTGGTTTTCCACTCTGTCTCTTAACCAAGTGCATAGAATACTGTTTCTCAGAGAGTTAAATTGGATTTGTCCAGATGGACACTGTTACAGGCCTCCTTTATAGGTGGGATTAATTTTATTAAAATATAATCCTCCCATGCTCACATTATCCCCTTCAGACATTCTCTTTTAATCTTTTGCAAAGTAGCATTAAAACAGTTTCTGGGATTCATTAAGAATTATATTAAAATACAGACACACCTTTTTAGGCTACAACTGCTGAGAAAAAGCAAAACTGGGATTTCCTTTACTTGGAGACCCTCTCTGAGCCAATTAGATGGGAATGGGCAAGATGCATTTGCCCCAGTCCCACCAACATGACAATCAGAGGAGCACAAAGTGACCACTCAGCTGCTTTCCTTCTGGGACAGGGGTGCAGTTTATTTTCTGCTTCTCAGTCCTGGAAATCAACATCTGTTGCTCTGCTGCCTGCCTTTGAAGGAAGATCTACAGAGGCTTCTGTGATTTTCCATTTCACCCCCATGCAGCACAAGGCCTGTGCACCACTTAAATCCTCATCAAAATCAGGGCTTAGGTAATACCCTTGGCAGAAGGGCAAGTTCCACCCACATTCCTCTGTGCTCATCTGGGCTGGAGAATCAGAACTGGAAAGCTGCATGTGTGTGGTTTTTTTACCACTTGGAACTAAATACTTACTGTGCACCTATTTCAGCTTTGCTTCTGGCTCTGGTCTTTTTGCAAAGCCAAAAACTATACCAGTGAAATCTGTTTATGTTATAAATTTAGAATTCCAAGTTTGATTTGAAGGAATAAAAATGAGAAATCATTGCCATTCATGAATCCTTTACTGAGACTAAGCAGAGAGACTTCTCAATTACATTATTCACCCCAAAAGAGGTTCTCATGTTTCCCAAAGCCTGTCAGTCTGTTAAGAAACATACACATGTTGCAAAAAGTTAAGTAAATATCTTTTGACTGGCTTCCTGATTTTTGGTAAAGCCCTACATTGTATGTACTTTACTATCAATGGTAGCATATTAAAGTCCACCTGTAAGTGAGAAATAAAGGAGAATTAAATGTATATAGTAAGGTGAAAGGCAAAGGCCTGCTAAAAAATCAAAACAGAGAAGAACATAAATACAAAGAGACAAGCAGTGTGTTTGGAATTATTTCATTTTTTAGCTAAACCATAAAACCTTGGCAATAATATTATACATTTCAACATGCATTAAGCCCTGAAGAAAATAAGATACTTGGTCTGGTTTTGCAAAAGTCATATTGCCTAATGTTGTAGTACCTCTGATACTGATACACTTCACACGAGTTGTGGAAAACATAACATTTTTAGTACAAAAAGAAAGGTAGCCACACATATCTAGGAGATCTGAGGAAAATCTGAAAAAAACAGACACTGGAAAGAGGAAATGTTAAATAAGAGAGGGTGTAGCAACCATGTCTGAACACAGAGATATAAGAGTTCATGGCATGGGTCCCCTGTTCTCTTTTTTATCTTCTGCCAGTGATAAAGGCAGATTTTCAAAATGCTTGTAAATGTCGCATTATCAATGCAATTAAATCATAGTAAGTTCTCACTTAGTAAAATTACTTTATACTTTGTAGTGGTTGCTTAAGAGATCAGTTCTAAAACTGGAAAGCTCTTCAGTTACTTTTTTCAGTCTGTCATTTTGATGGGAGCGAATTCATAAAGGTCTCCAAAATTATCCTATCTACCAGTATTTGCTTACCCAAGTTTTCAGCTATCCCATGTGAGCTCAGATTCAGGCCTTAACATGCCATAAGCAGTGTGCTAGCAGTAATGGTCTTGGACGGGTCCATGCTGTGGTTGGAAATTAAAATCTGCTCCATCTTCCTCCCATAATAAATATCACATTTGTAAAACAAGAGTAGGAATATCCATGACAATCTTCTTGATTAAAACATAAACCTACTCCTTGTCTCTACTATCAGCTGTGGATCTGAAGAAATCTGTCCAGCCCACTGCTCATTATTTTTCACCGAGGAGATCATACAGACTGAAACTACCGCTGCACTGGATCAGCCCACCCTGCTCTCCCTTGCACCATGTAACACAGTTGCAGTCGTAGCTGTTCAGCCTCCTTCAGATAAGGACCACAGCAATCTGGTAGGTGCCTTACATGACGTTATCTTGGCAGGATGGAGCTGAAATTCCCTAGTATGCCCAGCTCCTGGCATCTTTAGCCAAGAGTATCTTGGGTTGCCACAGCTACGCTCTTACCAGGATCGCAGCTAACTAATTTAAAATCAAAGAGATTCTCAGTTCTTTCACTTCACCACTTCACATTCTAGAAATAATTGCATATCTGTAATATAGCATAGAAGATATTTTAGCTGCCTTCAGAATGTTCTCTCTGCTGGTTGGGTTATATTTACATTGCTACCTTGAATTCCCTGTACACTGTTACCATTAAAGCATATTGTCACCACGTGACTGCACCTGGATACCTTTCTGTCGCCCTGCATCATGCCCTGGAGATGTAGTCACAACTCCGTGCCACTGCTCTGGCTACTGAAGGGCACGTAGTTCCAGGTCAAATAGCACGGCAAAGTTCTTGCAGGTAGGCTTTGTCAAATCTTCCAGCAGAGTCTGAAAAGTTATGGGTTTTGTTTGTCTACTCCCTTCTTTCTTTTTAATGTTACTACACCAGTGCAAGCAGAAACAGAGTGGGACAGGGTAGACCAACTGCATTTCAGAATTCTGGCACAAATTGAACTTGGTATTCCTTTGTATACTTATGTTCTTCCTTGTTTTTGATGAATCAAGAATGCTAAACAAATTTCTTATAATGCATGCTAGTCCATATCATCAAAGGCTGCCAAAGAGGTTTCCCTTTTTTTCAGCAGCTGCTACTGCTAAAAAACTATTTCATCCTGAGATCAAAAGTCTACCTTACCTTATTGTCTATTGCAAAGATTTACCAGCTGGCTTTGTCACCTGCTTGCACTAGGAAATTACTGTCATTATTTGGAAGATGCATTTCCATTGTGATGTATACATATTATAGATACACTTCTTTCTCAACTGTGAGATATATGTGTATATATAAGTATATATGCCTATATTAATATCTTTACTACAAAAGATGTATCTAAATAATCCAATAACCTACAAGAATGTTCTCCTGTATCCTTCTTTACACTCTCACTGCAAAACCACTACCTCCCACAACAGTCAGCAGTAACAACAACATCCCTTTGTCTTGCACAATTCCCTACATAATAACACTTCAAGGAGAACCAACCCATCAGCTTGGCAAGGGAATGAGCACACTGTGGTGAGCTCTAAGCTGTGCACATGCAGACTGTCAGAAATGATGGACTTTGGACAAGTTCTAAAGTTACTGGAGGGAGAAAGGGAGGAAGAAAGTAAGGATTGATAGATGGTATAATTGCATACAGTTTGAAAATCTTAGAAAACAAGGCTAAAGACAAGGCATGGGGAATTAAATATAAGCCATTCAATGAAAGCTGTAGGAGACAGCTGAGAGAAGCTCCAACCGGCAGAGACATCAAGGTAAATGATAAGATGTTAAACATTATCATAAATGGAGAACTTGCACTGCAGGTTAATCTGCTGGTGTTTAACTCTCAGCTATTAAGAGGATAAGGGATGAAAAGATAAGGCTTTAGAAATGAAAATTGTATTTTCACATCTCTGCTGGTGAAGACATCAGTGATATTTCTGGGCTGCTGCTATGCTTTTAAAGGTAATCAAGTTGTGGTATTAAAGGTAGTGATTTCTAGCAATCCTATTCATCAGCATAACTAAAATAAGTTGGAAAAGAGGAACTCCCCAGAAGCAATGCTATTCACATTGCAATTGAAAAGAAGTTAGAGAAAAAAGCATAGTAAATCATTAGATCTAAATACGAAATCTTAAAAAACACTGTTAAACAAAAATTTGCTTTAAAACAAAATTAGCATTTCAAAGAATATATTTTTATTATTTTTAATGATTCCTTCAACCAGCTTTAGATATTGTTATTACTGGCAGTGGGCAAAAGATGCACTGCATCTGCAGGAAGAGAATGGTCCCAGACTGTCTGGAGATGATTTGCGTCTGAATCTGTGCTTCCTGGTGTGGGATGATGATGATGCTAGGCCAGCCCTATGGGCTTGAAAGGCACTCTGGAGGCATAACCCAAGAACATGTCACTGACCTTCCTCTCCTCTCCTCTCCTCTCCTCTCCTCTCCTCTCCTCTTTCCCTCCCCTCATTCCCCCTCACCATGTGAAGTGTGTAACATTTACTCCAAGTCAACGGGAGGCAGCCAAATGCTGTACTTTAGCTCCAGTGTATTGGTGGTGGATGGGCGGCTGTTTCATCACACCAGTCCCTTGATGTGATGGTGATGTGGATTCACCACGGTGATAGAACCGCCCTCCAGGAACAGAGATGTGTTTCCTGTGGGAGCAGAGACTGACTGGATAGAGGCAGCTAAAGGAATTGGCTCTTAACAGCTGAGAGACAAAAAACCGCATTTCTCAGAGATTCCCTATACAGTTGGAGGACCAGGCAATAATCCTGATGGGACACATCAGGAAATATATGACTTTTCAGTGGGCTCAACTAAGAGTGTAGAACACTGTCTAAGAGTAGGGGAATGATGGGATGTTTTACTGCAAGCTTAGGCATAAGATTTGAAGAAAAAGTTTGCACTGGGACATCTGTTTTATTAGAGGCTGAGGTGCAAACTATTTTTAAGAACAGGGAGTGGGTAGCACAGTGAAATCTTTCAAGATTTGACTCCAACAAAAGACAGTCCTGATCTGAAAAGGTTGAGAGCTTCTGTTTTGAAGACACATTTTCTCGGTGGTTTTAAGTATTTTGGTTTTACTTTGGGGAGGTGGCAACTGAGCTACCATAAAGCAGTATCATATAATTTTGTTAATAAAGAAACAGGTACAGGGAAAGACAAAACTGGTTTGGTTGATTCATCCTTGACATCAGAATCTGACTACAGACAAGAAAAGAAAAGTTTCTGAGGTAAGGGACTAGCCTAAAATGAGAATGGTTTGGATTCAATTCTTCAACCTTCATTCACCAGTTTCAGCCATTCACCCTGTTCTCTCACAGCCTGTGGGTGACTTAAAGTGTTCAGTTTCCCTATGACTTCATTATTGATGGAACATAACAATGAGAATCAACATAATTTCTCTAGATCTTCCTTCCTAATGCAACATAATGAAGCTATTATGGAAATAACAGCTTCATCCATGTTGTGAGGTGATGAGAGAAACCAATAAAACATGCAATGTGAATTCCAAGGGAAAAGATGACTGATTAACATGAAACTACATAATCCGCTAAACTGCTTCATTTATGACTGGCCCGGTGCTGAATATACACTAGCTCACAAAAATAAATTTATAAAAAATAATGCAATAGTTTTACCAGAATTTCTAAATTCAGTTACTATTACATTGTGTCACAACTTCGAAGCCCTCTGTCAGGTAATGAGTGAATATTTCACTGCCATCATATAAAGACCTACTTGAAGTGTATCTCAAGTTAAAATATCTTGCTTGTATTCCTGCTGAAAGATAAAGAACTGGGCTCCTGTCTTGACATTGCTGGATTCTTTCCTCTAACCCTGGAGCCTTCTCTTTTCCAGGCTGAACAACCTCAGTTCTCTCAGCCCGTCTTCACAGGAGAGGTGCTCCAGCCCCTTGACCATCTTGGTGGCTCTGCTTTGGACTTGCTCCAACAGGTCCACAGGTCTTTCCTGTGCTAGGGCCCCACAGCTGGATGCAGTACCCCACGGTGGGTGTCACCAGAGCAGAGAGGAAGAATCACCTCCCTTGCCCTGCTGGCCACACTGCTTTGAATGCAGTCTAGGATTGGCTTTCTGGGCTGTAAGGGCACATTGCTGAGTCAAGTGGAGCTTCTCATCAACCAACACCCCCCAAAATAATCTCCAACAGACAAAGAGTATTTGTAAAAGAACAAAATAAAGCCAATAAGGAAAATCAGAGGTATCACTACTAAAATAATGTCTCTCCAGAGATACAGCTATTTGTTTCTTTAGCATCAGAGTTCTTCTGTGCACCATCTCTTGTTTAAAAGCTAGAAAAATCCTTTTTTTTGCAGTCCATTACCTTTCCATTTTCAAGAAGGGCAAATTTAGACAAAGTACTTTGTCCTTCTAGTTTAAATGCTAGAAAATACTCAGTATCTGTGTACATTAACAAACTTCACTGCTTAGATCAAGTGAGTTTAAAACCAATTTAATTGAGTGCAAACTACTACAGGGGCACTTTATTTTAGTCAGGTATATGCCCGTTCCAAGTGGTTTAAAATAAGCTGAAACAACAGGAGATTAAGCTAGCATTTACACAAATGTTGCATTACCTTTATATAAATTGGAGTCACTTCCTTGGCAGGTTCTCCTTAAAACATTGCTTTTTTTCTCAGGGTAAGCCTGACTATATTAAGTAATAGAACTATGCAATGTAATGAACTGCCACCCTTCAATTGGAGGTTACTGCCCGTTTAGTTGAAATGTGATAATTGGAGTGAAAACCCTGCCACAAACATGATATAGAGAAGCTTAAATGAGAACACATCATTGATGGGGACATGACTTCTACCTAAAAGTTTCCGTCTAGTCTGACTATATTAGAGTGAGGGAAGGAGCAAGGGAAAGAAGAAATTGATTTTCTGTTTGAAGCTATTGATAGTTCATGGCAATTACTGGTAATGGTAATAAGCTATTCCATAAGCAGAGGAACTAACAAAGCCGTCTTTCTTACTCAAATGTACCCTTTAATATTTAAGGACAGAAATCCCAGCTGCCTTACTGAGTTCTGACTCCCCTAAGTTCTCCCCCTACATCTCACAGTGTCCCTGGATTTCGCCTGAGAAGAAAGAGCACATGCAGTGTCTGAGGTGCAGGTCCATATGTGTAGGTAGGTCAGCTATGATGCACACAACAGCTGCAGGATCAGGAGGACAAGCAGAACTTGTAACTGTTGGGATCACACTGTACCATTTCCCTGAAGGGGCAGTGAGGAGTGCCCATTTGGCCCTCTTTCTGCTTATTCGAAAATTTTCAGAAAATTCAGGTAGCTTAAATCTAAAAATGTTCTTAGTCTCCTTCTAATTTAAAGTTGCTGATTGACTAAAAAAATAATTGAGGATGGAAAGACATCTCAGCCACAGGCAAAGGAATACTTTGCACAAGTTTCACATGTATGTTTAGGCGTTCCAATGATTTCCATATATATAGGGTTATCATGATGTTTTGCAAGTGGTCACATTGAGGAATGGACGCATTCTGTTTCTTGCAAAACACAGCTCAGCTAAGACAGGTCTGTGAGGAAAAAATGTAGTTTCACTTCCAGTCTTGTACCCTAACCAATGGATAATGTTTGTCTTGGGCATTCACTTCCATGGAGAGATCAATGAGCTCACTTGCACTGGGGAGATGGAAACACTGGTCATAGTAGCTTGCTTGTATTTTTATTTTAGAAAGCAACTTAACATGACAAATGGGTTTCCAATTTCCAGTTGTCTTAGCTGCAGCAACAACGGAAGCACTGACCCAAGGATAAAATGTCAACAAAATTCCCAGTTACAGAACAAGGCCCTTCTGGGACACCAAACTTTACATCCATATTTGAATTAATCAGAAGCTGAAAACCCATTTTTATCAAAAATTTCAAAATGTTTCTGTTCTTGGTTTAGAAATATTTGAAATAGAGTTATTTTGCCATTTTCTACACATTTTTAATTAAAAATCATGGAAAGACTTATTCAAAGTTTTCAAGTTTTATAAACTCAAATGAGTTAATATGATTCCAAATTGTTTTGGGAACTAAATTTAAAAATATCTTTGTATGAAAATTATTTGCTTACCAGTACTGATAAATGATGTTTGCGAAGGCAAACTTTTTGACAAAACTTTCCATTTTTCCATTAGAGGTTCTAACGAGCACTGAATGTAATGGAAACCACACAAGGAATTTCCTACTGTTGGCATTAATTCCATCAGAACTGTCAAGAAGCAATACCCAAGATCTTTGCTGCTTTCAATGCCATTGATTCGGGAGGCGGTTTTGCAGACCTGGCAGTCATCTGCGAAACCTCATTGGGATGATGGGTTATACTTTGAGATGGTTTTGATCATTCCTGGCAGAACGGCAGCTACTCCTTTGACTCATGACCTTTCACCATTCGTTTTCAAGAGCACTCCGGCAAAATTTCTGGGAAAGAATGTGCAGTGCCCTGAGCTACAATGCCAGCAGCACGCCGACAGCACCCAGCCCTGCGCCTCAAGGCTGGCTTGCTCCCAGCTGTTCTACTGTCTGTAGGAAATTAGGAGCCTGCTGAATGGAAGGCAGATGGTGTGATGGACAACCTCTGATCCCTATCGGCAAGTTACACAATGTAGACTGGTAGATCTTTCCAGTACATAATAAAATGAATTGTGCTTTCACTGTCACCAAATTAATTCTTGGTCTCAGTGCTTGCAGACCTTTGGAACTGAAGATGGTTTGCTAGTCCTATCTAAAAAACCAGGAAAGTAGTCATGCTGTCATACAGATTCGCCACCCTCTTGCTTTGTTTTTTTGAAAATGAAAAAATTGTCAAGCCAAAGGAAAAAAGGTTCTGAGAAGTATGGTGAAAAATATGCAGGCACTTATTTTCATAGTCTAACATTAGGTTAAAGATATATATACAAAAATAGCAAAGGAAAATGGAAAGTACTTTGAAAATAATGCCAAAATAAGTTTCCTGAAAGTCAGAAAACAGGAGTTTATTAATCATTAAACTAAGTAAAAACAAATAGTTTCCGAAATAAAAGAAACCCAGAACCACTGTACACAACATGAGTAGAATTGTAGGGTAAGACACTAGTTATTCCTAATAGTGCAATTGAAATCTATTCCTATATACATAAAGTAATTTATCTTCTCTTTATAATACTAGTCTTGGTGAAGTGAGGAACCCTTAGCATCAAATCCACTGACTTGTATTTATTGTCTTGAAAAGCAGTTACGTCTTTAATCTGTACTTTAGTATAGCCTCAAGATGAGCCTAAGACTTTGCTTGTATTACCTGAAACAGAAAGGTCTTTGCCTTATATTTCCTCTGTGAGAATTTCTAGAAGCTCCATCCTCACAGTTTGCACATTTTGAGAATAAATAAAGTGCTGCATGATTAGACTGCATACTTGAAAATCACTGGAGTAAACTCAGGTATTTTTAATAGGGATTTGGGAGGCAACAAATTTCTTCTCTTCCACCAAAACTGCCTAATGGAATGCCTCTTGCCTTATGTTCAGTTACCAGTGTCAGAGTTTCACACAACCTCGATGTTTAACCCACCACAAACGGTGTGCATTTGTCCAGATACATGCTTGTAGTGAGCCAAGGTTGTAGCTACCAGGCTTGGCCGGTGCTGTGCAGGCAGGACACGGAGCCAGACTGTGTTTCTCGTCAGCAGGGAGAGCTTATGTCATTTTTCAAAGCTGCAGGGGATGTGATGGCGATTGTTTACCTCCTTGTTTCCTGTGTCAGACAGAGTGTGGCAGGTGAGAACCAGGACACAGGTGGGAAGACTCTTCCAAACTTTTACTCAAGGTCGAGTGCTGGGAGTCTCTGGTTACTCAGTGGGGTGTGTGTTTGTCTGCTGTTTCTCTTGTTGCCAGGAGGGTCAGACAAGATAAATGAAATGCAAGAGCATTCTAAGCCCTTGTTCAGGCTATGGTTGCTAGGTGGCATTGGTTCCCAAACTGGGTATCTCCCTTGTTTCTGTGGCTCCCAGAAGGGACAAAGAAGATGAATGACATGGCAAAGTGTTTTATAGCTTTCATTCAGGCTTTAGTGTTGTCCCCATTCTGGGGCAAGATTCCTCAACATCTGAGGAAAAGGAGGAAAGTGCATAGTGTGTCCAGCTGTGTATTCAAGAAGATATGAGGTTAAGATTTCTTATACACGTTGAGGTTTTTCCATATGCAGAGACATATTTGGATGTAATCTGCCTTCAAGACTTGGCCCCAAAATGCCGTGATTTAGATTAATGGTTTAAGAAGCTATCATCACTTCCTTTCCTCGACTAAAGAGGAAGGGAATTAGCTTAGAAAGGAGTGCTTTAGAGTTGAAGAACATTCAGCTCTGATACAGCCAGCTGAGGAGTGGATCAGGGGAAGGAGGCTGGGGTATAAGGAAGAAATCCTACTGAGAGGTGCCAGTGGGAGCAGCATGTTCTTTTTTCTCATTCCTGGTATAAGATATCCAAGGTCACCGGAAACTGTAGAACTGTCTGTGAAGCTTTCTGGTATTTCAAGACCTTCAAAGTAATCAGTAGAGAACAGCTCATGGCTAAAAATCACACTACTGCCTGTTCCAAGGAGAGAAGCATTTCTTCATGTGTGTGCATGTTTGTCAGTAGGCCTCCACATATGCACACACTGTGGTCTTATTTCTGGATTGCTTCATCACAGCTTTATTCTTTATTTCTCTTACACTTGTAAAAAATTTTCACCTTTAATTGCCAGCTTTTAATGAAGAAGACATGGTGGTTGAGGTCTGGGGACTAGATATTCTGCTTTAATTATCAGACAAATAGTTTTTGGGGATAGTATCAGAGGACTTGACTTTTCTTCAGCCACAGCAATAGCCTAAGCATCCCCCCCTCTGCCTGCTACCTTGCACTGCACACTGACTTGTGTTAATACCACTTTTGATGGAGTAAAATGATGCCACTTGGCAAAAATGAACAAACAAAAGCATTGGAGAAGTAAGAATGCTGTTTTAAATTGGAATAAACTTCAAGCCTACCTTGCAAATCACCTTGTAGCTGCAGGAACAGTTTTAGTGACACAGCTGAGATGCCAGCAAGGACTGCTCAAGATGGCTCCAATGGTCCAAAGAAATATGTTGCTGTGCTGAAGTAGATAAGTAAACTCAAATTGTTTGACTTTGGCATCTTAGTTTACAAGCATTTACATGTCAATGATGGGCCCAAAATAAGACAAATGATTAGCTGGGAAGGAGGACTCCCCATTTTGGCAGTGGTAGGCACTGTACTAGTTCAAGGTGTACTGTGAAACTCACCCTTCAATGTTAAAGAGTCGGTAAAAGCGATTTTTCTGCCAGGACAGGGATTATCTTTTTAATGCATTTGTAAAATACCTGACACAGGAAGGGTGGGGTCTTCCTCTGATAGAAATGCCAAGAAGAATAGAGCACTTCAGGAAATCTCACTCTCAGCATGAGGAGCTTAATCTCATTAAAGGGACATGAGGATGATACACTGTGTAAGCTGATTAACATTTACGCAGAGAACGCTACTACTTGTATGAGATTTTGAAAAAAGGATCACTATTTATAGTGTGAGGAAACTGAAAAAAATAGCTTCTATTTTAAAAAATCCCAACAAACCAAACCCAAATCAGACAATAAAAGGTGTAAGAAATCCCATGTTTACACTATTGCAGAAGGGTTCTACAGTAATGCAAAACAGACCTCCTTCTTTGCCTTCACATACTGAATTTTTCTTTCTGGGTATTTCTTGCAGATTGAATGGTTTAATAGAATAGAAAACAAAAAGATAAACAGTCAAACTACTTCAGACATGCTTAATTGAAACTTAATTTAATGCTTCTGAAAGGCATTGGATTAGTAACATTGGAAATTGAATTATTCATCCACAGAACAAGAACTTTCTGTGCAGTACTGATGACATCTTTTCATCTAATCCTGTGAACAGGCCTCCACAAGGAACACCCGAAAATGTTTAGATGAGAAATAGAGTTTTTTACTTCTCTGATATAACAGCAATTACACTTTTCTTTTTATTTGGAGCTGGCAATAGTTGCTTATTAGGATCTGAACTGAAATAATAAGCTTATTTCTTATTTGGTTCTAGAACATCTTTAGATCAACTGAAGATCCTAAGGGCTCCTGTTACTGAGTTATGGTGGGTTTCAGCTGGTGACCTACAGTAAGAAGTACCTAGTTGCCATTACTGACTCGCTTAGCAGTTTGCAAACTATTGTTTTGCCAAATTAGCATTTGCTTCTGATATAGAAAACTATCCACAGCTGGGATATTCCTGTAATTTTAGAGGTGAAATCAGATATAATCTCACAGAAATATGTAATCATATAATCAACCTGGCTTAGTTTTTAAAGGTATCTTCAAAGAATTTTTAATGGGCAGTGCTTCTTCTTAGGTTAGTTGTGCACTTCAAAAAGGGGGAGTTAGGGCATGGTCAGACAAGCTCTGACAAATCTTACTTTTGTTTTTCCAGTTTGAGAAATTACTGCCCCCAGCTCTCTGTTCAGGCTGTCTCCTCAAAGTTGTCATCCCTACACCAGGTTTTGTAGGAAATTGCCTGAGACATGAAAATCCATTGCCTTTTGCTGACTTCATAATGTGCGTAATAACCTCCAGGAGATACCTGGGGTGCAGCTCCAGCCAAATCTACCATTGTGAAAACAGAGAAATGTGAGGCTTATGTGCCTCAGCCTGGCCACTGTGTACAGTGGGGCATCTGGAGAAAGCCAAGTCAATTACGACACAGCAAAAGCCAGGGAGACTCTTGCCAGCATGAGAGGAGGTCACGTCTCTATTGGCTTCTGTATGATCGCTCTTTTTGCCATAAAGGTCAATGCCTATAGTCTGCATTTTTTTTTTTCTACATGATTCTCTGGCAAAAAATAGCCTGTATTTCCCATCCTTTGGCTATTTCCACCAAGTGAAGGAGGTTCCTGTTGCTCTCACCCACGTCCTTTCTAACTCTGAATGGTAAATGCAATTATCTCTGACCATATCCTACTTTGACTAAAGCAAATGGCCTGAGCTGGTGTCACCTTTATGATTTTGCTTCAAGGTCCTCATGAAAACATCCAAGCAAGAAGGATCCTAATTTTATGGACAGGGATAATTTACACATAAATGACCGGGCTTTTGTTCATAACAAATTTTAAACTTAGCACAAGATTTGGGCAAGTTGGACAGGTAAAATAGTCTGTTAGGAGTGAGAACAGTCACTCAGCCTATTGAAGCACACAAACAGTTTAGATTGGTAATTAAATTGTTTACCTTAATCAGGAAAAGCTTTGTGAGGCTTTGAGAATGTCCTATTTTGTAGTCAAGATATAAAATGTTTTCTAATGGGAGTGAAGTTTATGAGGGGAAAAATATTTCCTCTGTGAAAGGATATTTGTGAGAGGAATTTCAACTGAGAGCAATACATTAACAAATTCTCTAAGCATCCCTTTCTGTAGTGGTTTAGCATGTGTGAAGGTAGGTCTGAGAAAAACACCTGAAAAATTAATAGGAATATATGATCAATTCACTGAAATATGTAAGTGAAACCTGAAACATGCTTAGTGCTCATGCTTCAAGCTTGTCTGCTTTCAAATGTTCCATAGGGTCAAATTAACTACTGTGGTTTGCTGTCAATGTCTGGCAGCAGGCATATTGCTCAGTAGATCCAAATATGACATTTCAAATTGTTATTTAATCCATACAGAAAGGAGTGATTGTCACATCTGGATATATTTAGCATGGGGAGATTGATAAAAGTTCACTCTGCTGCTTTTAGAAATAATAGAATGTTATTGAATCAAGTGAGGCTCATGCAGGGTGTACTATTGCTGCTGTAAATTAGAATTACAACCCATGTGGTGACAGGTCCATGGTGGAACTGTCTCTCTAGTCTCACGTTGTCTTTACTAAGCTGCCTTCCAGGAAAGGTATGCACATTATGAAAGATTTCTGTTTCTTGCACTTAATGTATGAGTAAAGTACCTGCTAGTGCTCTCTGGGAGGCTCTAGAATCCATAAAGATGTAAAATATATGTTGGGTTGTAGTTTTATTAGACTGCCCAACACATGTTGAATAACAATTTATAAAATGGTAATAATTTTTCTTTTCAATGTTGACATATTAGTCTTTTCTTAAAAAAATCCAAATTAGAAAAAAAAGGAAAATTTATGTCATTACACTTTTCCCCCCTTCTTTTATGTAAGAATATATACTCTATGCTATTGCACTTTCTGTCTCAGTCTGTACAAGTGCTTCTTGTCCTAGAATAATTTAGACCCTGTTGACTAATTTCATTCAAGTTTTTTTTTTTTTTTGCAAGGGGTGGGTATTTCACAAGTATTAAGTTGCTACAAAGTTCATAAAAAGATTTGACCAAGTAGAATAGACAGATCTTTGTGACAGAGAATTTAAAATCCCCCCATTGTTGAAAAGGTGCAATATGAGCTCAAACCTTGGCAGACTAGACAGGATTCACATGCAAGATCAATCTTGAGATTCAAATGCCAAGTAAATCTCATTTCGATCTGCTGTTCACAGAGCTACCTGTTGGTTGATCAGCCTTTGCTCTCCCTCTTCCCACTAAATGTCTCCCTTTCTGTGGTGCCTCAAGTCAAATAGTCCAATAATACATCTGGGCAAATCTAATGATTGACTGCTATAGAAAGGGGGGAGTGCCACTCGTTCCTTGCGCCTCCCCTCCGATGCCCATGCTCCTGTCCTCCTGTCATGTTCCCTCCGGTGTGCTGCGTGTTCAGCTGACCAATCCTAGAATAAAATAATTTGCTTCTCTGGAGTTTTTTTCTGGGTTACTGAGTGGAATTAGTTCAGTACATGTCTTGTGAGTGCCAGGGCTCTCACAAGGGAGTGGTGAGTGTGTTTAATCAGCAGCAGGGTAGCAGCAGTGAGCTATTAGATTGATTCCATTTGATTGTTGAATTTTATTTGAAGGCTACTCTGCTTCTTCTAGAGATTATCCACACATGAGGCTTTGAATTTCTCTTTAATTGATATTGTATCTTCAGTTAACTTGACTTGGTTTTCCTAGGAATGTCTGTTTCAACATGAGACCTTGCAGCTAATAAAAAAGCAGGCCACAGATAAGGTGTAGAAAACACAGACTTTGTCTAGAAAAGAGAGAATGCTGGAAACTCATGAGGTTAAAAATCATGTCACAATCATTTACTGCGTGTTTTGATGGAGAGGGCAATCTCACGCCTGTAGCTACACTAGAGAGGCAGCCAGTGTCCCACCCATGCACATCACTTGACTGCTGGAAATCCTTGCACCCAAAGATGTGGGGGAAAGGTGGTACAGCTGCCCTTTGTTACCCACAGTCATGACTCTGGCAGGCAATTAGCTCTGGGCCTGTTCTGAGAGAGTGTTATTACCCTGGAGATGTGTCCATTTAGATTCTCAAAATGATCCTATTGTGGACAAAAAACTGGGAATACTATTATTGGAAAGATATTTCAAAGAAAAGAAAAAAAGAAAAGAAAAGAGAAAAGAAAAGAAAGGAAAAGAAAAGAAAAGAAAAGAAAAGAAAAGAAAAGAAAAGAAAAGAAAAGAAAAGAAAAAAGAAAAAAGAAAAAAGAAAAGAATGGGAAGACTTCCCACAATTAAATGTGAAGCAATCACAATTGTAAAGGCATAATTAAAAAGCCACAGAGTTCTAGCTAATATTTAAACTGATTACAACAGCTGAAAATGATAATAATTCTTCTACAGGAAAACGAAATATTTTCACTATTGGTAAAAATATTTCTATGTGAAACACTTCAGGCATTGACATATTAGTCACTCAGGAATTATGCTGTATATTTAGTTAAGGCTTGGCTTTGACATGTATAAAATAAAGATGGCAATCCTTCGCAGTCTTGAGCAAACTGGACTTTAAGGAGTGGAGAGTTCATGACTGGTTTTAGCCTTTCTTGATGAGAGAAGTTCCCAGATCCCACATGCGTGCATGTATATGTGTCCATCTCTTGCTCTCAGTTATGTTGATTTATTTTAACCAAAGACATCGGAAGGGTGATCACACAGAAATTAAGCCCTTTTCATGAAAACAGGCAAATATAAAAAAAAACTTGCTAAGGGCAAGTATAGAAAATTAGTCCAGCTGTTACTATATCCCTATTCAGACTCCACATATCCAAGAGAAATAGACTTACTTTATCCTTAAGTAATTAGAGGTCAAACCTTCTTAGACACCGGAAAGTCCAACCACAATGCGCAAATCTGTAGGAAACAAGGCTTCTGCTTTTCACATAATCAGTTGCTATATTACTGTAGAGATACAAAACCAGGTATTTTGCTTTTCATGCAGCACCTTCTGCAATATTTGCATATTTCTGTGTGCTGGGGGTTAACCTTGGTGCGCAGCTGAGGCAGAGCCAGTGCAGTCTACCGAGAATACTTTGTTTTCAATTTGGTAACGAAAATTCCTGTCATAGCCATTTTTGTAGCTGAAGACTATGACTAAGTGAAGCAGCATCCAAGTCAGCCACACCACACAGCAGAGGAACATATGAACGTGAGTGTCCCATAAAAACATAATTTATACAGAACAAAGGAACCTTTACAGGCTACAAAGCATGATATGAAAATTGGAGCTGCATCAGCTGCCTTTGGATTCCAGCACTGCAAATTGTCTAAACTGCACTTTGTAATTAAGCACCATTACCAAGCCACTGCTAAAGAAGATACATTGAAGGTCAGAAGCAAACACAGCAGCATGAAGCTCCTGAGAGCTAAATTTCCCTGCTAAGGAGAGGGTGAATTGACATGCATTGCTATGACCAAAAATTTTACCATATTCAAACTTGCTAATTTAACACTATTTTGGATTTTTCTGTGCTACACCATCATTTGTCACATTAACAGTCTTGACCAAGTCCTGGTAAATAAATATAATAGGGTGGTACAGCCTATTTCAGATATCAATTCAGGATCTTAATGTTTTAACTGTGAATTAGAAAGGCTGGAACAGAAAACTAGTAAAGACTTCTGATCTCCAGCAAATCAAGGACTGTCAACATGTTGTGGTGCTCTGGATAAAAAAGGTGATTGCATTCTTCTTAATCTATAAGGATCCTCTTTACACTAAGGTGAAATTTTCCTTCAGGAAGCTTATAAAAATTTCACATTGTGTAGAACCACTGATTTCTTTTTTACATTTAGAAAAAGTAGAATCAGATCAAAAAGGTCTTCTTTTTATTTGTTGTTCACAACTAGTTTCATTTTAATGCATTTAAAACTTACAAACTGCAGACTTACCAACATACATATATTGATGACCATCTACTATAAAGAGCATGTATTCAATTTAATATTACCTCAATTAAGAATTTGCCTTTCCTCCATAACTTTTCATTTGTAGTGCATTTATTGATGCAAGTATCTCACTGTAGATAATCAAAGCAATTTAAAGCATTTTGTTGTGGTGAAAACAACACAAAATATATTTAGCAGCAGTCAGGATTTACAGAACAGGAGAGTATAACAGAGCCAGCTTTAAAAATATAACAAGTTTCATGTTGTGGAAACATTTCCTAGTACCTAAGGCTTGCCTGAGGCCCCAGCCCTTCCTGACATCTGACAGAGGGTTCACATCTCATTTCTGCCCCGTAAGAAAAAGTGGCTAGTCCTAGTCAAGTGTCTAGTCAAGTTCCCAATTTGCATCAATTTAGCTAATTCTAACAAATCTTTATTGACACAGAAGACAGAATATCCCAGTGGTTAGCATGGTAGCCACAGGCTACTTCTGTGATCTTCAGCCATCACTTGGAGGCAGAATTGTTAAAAAATGTAGTAAGCAGTCAGTAGGATTTCCAGGGCCTGTTTGTTATAGAGAACAATAGAAATTAGGCACCTGGTGCTCTCAAAAATCCTGTCTATGTGTCTTTGGCCAAGTTTAAACTGCAGAGCAGTTGCACTCCAGGGTTTTATGTCTTGTGTGCATGATTTTCCTCCCATGGAAACCAAGGCATAGGGTGGGGAGAGGGGCATGCTCCACTCAGAGATTGCACTTGGATGCAGCTGACACACTGGGAAGCACTCTTGCAGCACTTGATGCAACTCCAAGTATCTGCACAGTTTTAAGCTTCTAAACAAAGTGTCAAAGTATGTTAAAAATCAAGCTCCTTATTGCTCTGGGACTTGTTTCCCCATCAGTAAGACAGAGCGAATAATTCTTTTCTCACATGGCCATTATAAAGAAAAATACATAAACAACTTAGCAGAACTCAGCAGCCATACAAACACCAACCAAGAAACATGTGACTCAGTCTGCGCAGGGGCTGTATTACCAACAGGGGAAGAGAAGGTACTATTAGTCTTGCTATTAGTGCAGCTTTGTGCAGAATGTAAGTCCCCATTCACAGGGCAGTAAGATTCCTCCCTGGGATCTCAGAAATAGGTACAATCTGCCTATTCTGGTGTCACTAACAGGCTGCCTCTGGCATCTTTTCCATCCCC
Source organism: Pomatostomus ruficeps (assembly GCA_013400735.1). Taxonomy (NCBI): domain Eukaryota; kingdom Metazoa; phylum Chordata; class Aves; order Passeriformes; family Timaliidae; genus Pomatostomus; species Pomatostomus ruficeps. The sequence goes on along the minus strand of VYZT01028068.1, from coordinate 10,502 downwards.
AATGGCTATATAAATTCTCACCAACAACTGCACACAAATATTTGATCTACCCTGGATTTCCATTTTTCCAAAATAACATCCAACTTATGCCCAGTAACTACTATGGCTAAACTGCACTATTTCACTGAATTGTGGGAGTTATTTATAGTGATAAATGAGGAGGATTTTTGAGAATACAGTCTCTATAGAAACTGGTGGTGGACTAGACCAAAGAGGTTTCTTAGAGGAAATTCCCTGCTCTTCTATCTTCATAGATGATGCCAGAAAGAGCTTCAACTCCTTGTTGGCTGGAAGGGCAGGATGCATTTGGCATATTTGGTATTATTAACTTCTCTTCCATGAATCAAAAGGTAAACATTCACAATTGACAGTATTCACTTACATAAAAAATATTTTTTCAATTGCATTTCAGTTGGTTCCATGTGTTCACATTTCTTACATTACAAAAACACAAGGGAAGTTCCAGCGCACACACACAAAATTGCACTAAGATGGTGTTGCCCTGACTTTGCAGTGTTCAGTGTTTTCTTGTGAGATTTTTTCTGTCATGGCCATGACTTGTTTTCTCTCTATTATCTATGTTTTCCTAAATTGTATCTGTGTTTACGAATTCCGGTATACCGGATGGAGAAATATGATTGACAAATACTTTGACCAAGTGGATTATAGGAGGTGGTGATTTCTACCTCCAATCCACGGTGATGTGTGAAAACATATAAATAAAGTCGGAGGGCTCTGCCCTCTCTCTTCCTGCTCTCTCTCCTGCTGCGTCTGTGTGTGTTCTTGTGTGGCTCTCCTTCAGGCCCTCGGCCTAGCAGGCCTGCCTGGGGAGTGCCATAAGATGGTGTTAAGGTTGCTGACTCTCATGCCTAAATAACACAAAAACTAAAAGTACAGGAAATCCTGAGTTAAGGCTCTTTTACAAACTTTAGACATAATTTCCTTTTTCATACATAATACTTCCTTCAGTGCTGGTGGAATCAATTTGTGGCTGGCTGCTCTGGCATTGGGACAATGATGTGGCAGCAGAATACAGCAAATCTGTGCAGACCCATTTCATTTCCACTTATATGCGTGGTATTACCATAAGACCGAAGCTTTTAAAAGCAAGTAGGGATTTTGAGTACTTAAAGCTGAGATGTCTGAAGTGCTTTCATTTTTTGGAGATTGCTGCCAGAAGGAAAACTGAAAATCATTTTAAAAAACTGGAAAATCCTACATGGAGTAGGAATCCTGATAAGAGATGCACTCTCATGTATTGCCAGTCATGGTCAAATTGCTTGCTGTATAGAGATTTTAACAACTTTCCAATCCCTAATAATTCACTTTTCTCAAGGCACCTCATGAAACCCAAGTCTTACAATAAATATCAGTCTTTCCCTGAAGGGAACTCCTGCTGTGAAAGATAATAGTAAATTGCATTAGCACGTTTCCTGTAGCCAAAAGGGTCTGCACTACGTGTGCAATCACTAAAAGCCCCTCACCTACTGAGGTGTTATCAGTTTGAGAGGCAGGTTCCACACTTTGAGATCTGCCAGTGAATTGAGCTTGCTGCTGGGAAAGGAAGCAATAAATGTTTAGATGCTGATAGCAACATTCCTCACTATTTTAGAACAGGAAGTTAATGAGCAGCTTGTAGCTAGAACAGCAAGGAGTGTCTCAGTAGTCATTCTGGATTTGGTTACTGCTTGGAACTTGCCCAGCAGAGCAAGGACAGCACGGAAACACGTGAGAACCACCATCTTGTGTTTTTTCACTCTCACTTGCCAAACCCCCCGCCCCCAAACGCAGCCTCCTTTGGCACTGCTCTAGCGCCAAATAACGTGATAGCAGAGCTATAAAAGATGCCCCTTACTTTGGCATCTTGAGATGTTTTAAAACATATTTAACTGTATCTTCTAGTCTCAAATAGCACAAAGTTTTCAAGGCTTTCCTTAACAATAAAACCTCATTTATAGAATGGCAAAACCAAACCTTATTAACTGGATAACAATAAACACTGAAAGCATTCTGTTTACACAGATAAATAACTTCCCTGATGAATGGTCCATAGTGAAGTTATTTTCATTTCACATTGCAGCTAGGATGATGCAGCACTGCAGCTGAAGGGGTGGAACAAGTTGTGTATCCCAGTCAGTCAGTGGCATGTACTCACTCTGGTTCCTGCATGTCATACCTAACAAAAACACAGCTGCAAGGTGAGTCAGTTCAACTGGCTGATCCAGCAGAAAACTAGCTCTGAAATAAGAGGAATAGCTCCTCACTGGGTCAGAATGCTGCATCAGGTCCCTCTGAGGATGCATGACTTAGACCTGGTAACATGGCTGAGGGAGAAAACGGCAAAGCAAGGCCATGTTTTTCACCAGCTGCCATCAATAGAATCCCCTAGCTATAGCATGAAAACTCACCCTCGGTCTGACTGGAGAGGATGGTGCAGTTTGGTGTAGGAACAGCTGGCATCCTCCTCTCTATGCACAAGTGAAAGTAGTGGATCACAAGGCAAACAGGAGTGCCACCATGCCCTTACCTGTCACGCTGAAAGCAGGCTGTGGCAGACTGCTGAGAAGAGATGGTCTCAGACTGGCAGGCCTTAATTAAGTCAGCAGCAGGAAACAGCTACAACAAGGCCTAAACACCTGAGGGATTTAAAAATAGACATTGTCACTTCACATTGTCACAAAAAGCATATTTCAAATTAGGATGGAATTTAGAAAAGCAGTGTCAGGAGCCATCCTGTTCCATCCTGTTCAGGAGCTGAGCAACTACATTTTGCAGAAGTGGTGAAATGCCTGTCATGTGTAGTTCCATTCATCATAGACCTTTTCAGCAGTTTGGCTTTTATGTGAAAAAGAAACCTGTACTGATGTCCACCCTTGACAAAAAAGTGAGGAAGCCATTTCACCTATGTCATCACAGGCTGGCTACTTGTCCTAGGCAGTCATTACAGGCCACACCAAGAACTACCTCAAGTGTCATTCTTTTCCTTACTTTGTGCATCTACATTAGATGAAATGGATTGTGCTCCACAAGACACTTCCTCTTCCTTTTGACAGTAAAGGGAACTTAGGGTGATTAGCTCAGGTGCAGGTGTCAGCTTCTGACAGCAGAAGTTAAGTAAGATACATCTCATCTGAGGAGCTGTCACCTTCTGTCCAGCTGTAGATGATGACACAACATGGTACTCTGATCCAAATATTCAGCAGTAAATGTAGTGTGACTCAGAATTACTTGGTTGTGCTACTTCTATCACCCTATTCCCTTAGAGGCTTTCCCTACCTAGTTAACCTCATATCAATCTCAATGTGTCAAGACAAAGCTACAGAAAATTCCTATCTGCCTTACCTCAGCACTGTAAAGGAAGAGAACGACTACATTTTCTGGATTTCAGTAACAAAATTTTGGTAATAAAGGATCAGAGCAATTAATTTCAGTAACCTTTCTGCAACTGCCTTTTGTGTTGCTTTGCTCAATTTAACTCTAGATGTTTGAAGAAGCTAAATGTCTATTGGATTCCTAGGCATCTTGATGAATCTCATCATCAGGGAAATGTTACCCTAGCATTTACATTGAATGGCCTCTCATTTAGTTTAAATCTGCACATTCCTGTTATAGCTTCTTTTACAGCAGGTGTTGGTTTTGCACGGCCTGGTTCTTGGTAGCAGGAGGGCCATGGAGAAGGCTTCTCTGAGAAGCTGCTAGAAGCTTCCACCATGTCTGGCAGAGCCAATTCCTGATGGCTCTGAAGATGAACATACTGCTGGACAAGGCTGGGCCAATTAGAGAGGCTGGTAATGCCTCTGTGATGGTGTATTTAAGAAGGAAATCAAAACAAAGTGCACACAGGTTTTTTTCCTCTAGTCAGAGAAGAGGAGGAGGTAAGAACATGTGAGGGAAACAACATGGCAACACCACAGTCAGTGGAGAAGGAGGGGCAAGAGATTCTGCCAGAGCCGAGATTCCTCTGCAGGCTGTGATGAGCCCATGGTGAGGCAGCTGTGCCCCTGCAGCCCATGGGCCCCACAGGGGATGCAGAGATCCACCCGCAGCCCATGGGGGAGGTGACCACACTGGAGCGGGTGGATGCCTGGAGGACGCTGTGATCCAGTGGGAGACCTGGTGGAGAGGAAGGGCCCTGCATCCAGGCTGGAGCAGCCTGGCCTTGGAGGACTGCACCCCGTGGAAGAGTGACACACATGGTGGAAGTTTTGGGAGGACTCTTTGCCTGTGGGGGGAATTCATATTGCAGCAGTTTTGGCAGGACTGCTGCTTGTGAGATTGGACCCACGCTGGAGAAGTTCCCGGAGAACTGTCTCCTGTGGGAGGGACCCCATGGTCTCACAGGGGAAGGGACTCCTCTCCCTGAGCAGTGGAAGAAAACCTCGGGTGATGAACTGACCAAAATCCCCATGCCCTGTCTCCCTGCACTGTTGGTGGGAAGGAGGGAAGGGCTAGGGGGAAAAACGCATTTTTAAGGGCTTGATTTACTTCTCATTATCCTCCTCTGACTCTGTTAGTAATAAATTCACTTTGTACCTCTAAACTGAGCCTGTTTTGCCCTTGAAGTGTTTTCTCCCAGTCCTTATCTCAACTCATGAACCTTTTGTTAATTTTTTTTCTCTCCTCTGTCCAGCTGTGGCAGGGGAGGGTGAGCGAGCAGCTTTCGTGGGTGCCTGGCATTTGGCCAGTGTCAAACTGTGACACAGCAGTAAACAAACTTCCCTTCTCTTGGTACTTAGATATTCCAAAGATTTTATGCCATTACTATATGATGCTTGGTACTCGGTGGTTGAGGTGTATCTCTGTGGATCTCTTTACAAGACAAGCCAACATGCCACAAAAGTACTACTTCGAAAAATCTCCCCTAAAAAAAGTTAACTAATATTAATCCAGTTTAAAAAATAAATCTTTTTTTAAAATGCAATCATGGATGCTTTGACCTAAGTGAAATTTATCAATAACTCCTGGAGGTTTTACAGTCAGTCTGGATTTAGAATCCTGTCTTCATACCAGCCACTGGTAAAGGAGAACAGCTCAGGTTCTGCTTCAGATTTGCCTTGTGCTGAGCCTTCAACACTCTTCCTTGATTTTCAAGTGTATGCAATATGCAGTCTGCCTTAACTTTTTTTGAAGCAGTATGAAAAAATAGAGAAGTCGAACCCAACTGGTAAGTCAATAGAAACAAAAAAAGTGCTCGAATACACAAGAGACGTGCTTCATCTTGACAAGCAGAAGCTGTGCATCAGCTGAGCACTCAATATCCAGAGTCTTAGACCATAATAAATGCAGTGGAAAAGGCACTGGCATGGGGCTCTGTGTCTGAGGTCTTGACAACTGACAGTATATCTGGTATTTGTCTTAACGTCTCTGCTGTTGGTTTAAATTTGGAATATAGTTTAGATAACATGTAAGTGAAGTGAATTGACTTTACAGTTACAGAAAGGGACTGGAATATATTGCAAAATATCTCCAGAGCTCAGAAACTGGAAGAGAAATCACCACTTCCCTCAGCTGTTTTTCAGTCTTACAAATTTTGCATCACTTTCTTGACTTTGTGAGACCCAAATTGAGATCTCTGAATGGCTGGAGTTAACCATATGGCAATAATTGAGGCTATTTTATCATCAATAATATAATGTCCTTTTTAATGAAAACAATTTCAAAGTAACTTCATTGCACCCTCTTACAAGAACTCTGGTATGAAACGTGACACTGCAATTACAGGAAACCCATGAGTTTTTCTCTGATGACTATAAAAATTTTTTCTCCACATTTTAATAGACATTGTATTGTAGACAGGCCTGGACACACACATGTCTAGTGAGGTTGTCCAACATTTCCCATTATGAGACTGTTTTCAGTTATTTGTAACTTTGCCAAAGTTTAATTATTTACACTGAAATTTTCCACACTTAGCATCTGCATAAGGCTGAATTTGGTTTTTTTGGAGACAAATAGCTTAGTCATTTCTGAGATCAACACTAAAGGAAAATAGGTTTTGTTTGTTTTGGGGGTTTTTTTTGTAAAAAAGACAACAGCATTCTGGTGAACCTTTTTGGAGCTACTACCACTTGTAGAGTGGCTTGAAATTGGGTGAAGGTTTGCCTTTGTGTAAAGAATGTACTTCTCCCCATCTCTTAATAGAATTTGTTAAGTTTGTCTAAGTCCTAATCCTTTGGGGGAAAAGGAAAAAAAAAGTTCACACATGCTCAGTACAGAAGTCTCAGGTATCAGCAGTTGCATTTCTCAAAGATTCTGTAATTATAGAACATGTTCCAGACTAAGGCTGAGCAGGATTTTCCTTGCAACTACAGCTGTACGTCATACTGGGCTGCAGTCCAAATCGGAGGGCAGAAGCTCTATTTCTTCCACCTACTCCAAACAGGAAGTGAGAAGGAGGAAGCTGCACTATTTAAAAGCAGAGCTTGCAAAAAGCTGATCTGCCTGGAGATGAGGAGCAGACAGGAACCAGGATACCTGAGCACAGAGACAGAGTGAAAGAGGACAGAACCAAGACATTTATGGTGATAGAGACAGTAAACTGCACATGGAAATGGAGATGAAGAGATTCAGAGCCAGCAAGAATGAAAAATTTTAGGAAGAGAAAAAAAGTTGCAAAAACATTGGCAGCAGTGAGAATGACTAAAGGATCCACTGGGTGAAGGTTTGGTGCTGGACAATCTACAGAGAGATTTATGGTTGAGAAGGAAAGGGGTCAGGAGAGACAGAATTGATTAAAAGTTAGAAAGGAAAGGAACTAGTAGAAGGAACCAAAATGTGTTGAGGAATGGAAATGGAGCTGGAATAAGGATTGAGGTTAATGAGAAAATAAGACTGAGGCAGTGACAGGTAAAGGCAGAAGTCATTATGCTTTGAAGGAATAAATTCAAGCATCTATGTCCTGTGGATGAGTATGCATTCTGGACTTTGTAGTGGAGCCCAAGAACTTTGACTTCAGCAATTCAGTCATTGTTTAAAATTAAAATTAGGTTAGAATCTGTTCATTTCAGTGTTCTTTTTTTTTTTTTTTTTTGGCACTCAGATAGGGCAGAAAATATTCCTAGGTATTCTGTTTAAATTTCAGGAGACTTTGCAGGGCATCTACATTTTCCTAACCCATTGATAAAATCTGCACATTTAAGCATGACAAGTGGAAAATGTGGGGGATTTTTTTCTAGCATGAAACAAAAAAGAGAAACTTACCTACACATGGAAAAGCAACAGCCATTTTAAGACTCCAAACCAAGTGTTTACAATTTAGGAAATGGAAAAACAAAAGCTATACAGTCATGGAGACTGTATGTTTGCTCTTTTGTGTTTAGGTGGTCACAATTGCACAATCCCACGTCTGTTTAATTTATTTTACAGTGGCATTATATACCTTCTTCCTCAAAATCCCTGTGCAGTTCTTAGCAAGCCATCTCCACCAAAAGCTTTTCCTATGTGGTACCTCTTTTTCTGGGTGCCTCACTCATCTGGGTTACAATGATCTGGCTTGCAGAAGTGTTGCACACTTGAGGAGTCAACAGGAATTACAATTTGAATAAGTGAATTGCTATGTTGTGGCTCAAGATCATGCACCTTGAAGAGAACACCCTAAATACGGAACAGTTTTAAGCTCACGTCTGCAGAAATCAGGAGCAGCATTATCACTTTAACTCCTAGAAGTGTACCATAAAATTATACATACTCACATTTGTGAGGCACTGAGACAGTACAGTGATGAGAACTACTGGGAGGATCAGGAGGATATTAATCATTCTGTTGTTATATAAGATTTTAATACTTATATAAGATTTGAAATAAACAAGGCAAAGAGTCTCATACTGAACAAGGACAAGAAAACAAAAAAACCCCAGATTTATTTTTAAAAGTACCTGCCACCCCTGTGTGCTGATTGACGCTTGGATCTTGAAGACAAAAGCCCTATATGAATATGTAACTAAAGGGAGATGAGTAAAGTTTGCATACAACCTGACTTCTGGCATTCCCTGCATTTTGATTACTTGACTTTGCAGCTTTAATATCATTCTGAAAGTCTGTAATTCAGTAAGTCTTATACAAACATACATATCCTTAGGAATCTTGCATATTATAATTGCCAGTATCACCAAAACCCCAAGATGGCATTATAGTTTTGTTTTACAAAGCTGTTTGAAAACAAACATACTTTTTTCTTTAATGCTGTATGTAGTTAAAATGCTTCAAAACCTTTCTCTTCTCTCCTTTCTGTTTCCACCTCTCTCCTTCCTTTTTTACAAATGCCTTCTTTCTTCCAAAACTGCAGGACTAGCTCTGGCTCAAACAGCTGCAGAAACAGCTTGGCTTCAGACATTTACCACAGCAGATTTGCTTAATCAAACAACCATCAGAGCAGCTTTGTTCCAAGCAGTTGCCAAATGCCTGTCATGCTACAACTTCAAAAAGCTGCTCCAGCAGCTTTGCTGCTCACCAGAGATGCTCATCATGCATGGAGGTGACATCATACATTACTAAGCAGGAAATCCAGTGATATTAATGTTCAGTATATTGGTGCAGTTTTATCCATCTAATTAAGGTATTTGTAGTAATGAATGCATTACTTTAGAGTCCATGACCACTTTATCTAGTTTCTATCTGTGTTCTTTTAGGTGTTACTTTGTCCCAGGTGCTTTCCATGGTTGGCCTCTGTCCAAACATGAATTATTTCAGAGTTTGAAGAAAACTCTTCCAATGACTTTAAACAGGCAATTGGAACCACAAACCCCCCAGAATCAAAGACTAGGAAGCCTGCTCTACAGTCCTTAAATTCTGGCCATCACCAATAACTTCCAATTTTTTTTAGTTTCGATAGATTATTTTTTGTTTCACCTGTATTTAAGCCTTCAGTGAGAGCGACTCCATGATTTCTTGAGGCAAACCTACTCCAGAGGATCAGTACCCCTACCTTCAGCAAGTTTGTCTTGTTGCCATGGACTGGTAGAACAATGAACACTTCTCTCCAAAACACTTCTCTCTAGAAGTCTTCTCTCCTTTAGGAGACACAACAACAGTTCTTTCAGTGTAGGCTCCCTGAAAGTATTGTTTTTTCCCTTGCAGTTATTGTCACTGCTGTTCTCTTTCCTGAGTGGCCCACTCCTTTCTTGAAGAGCAGTTCCCAGAGCTGGACATTGTAGTCCATCTGAGACCTTGACAGCTGTGAGAAGAGTGGAAGGAATACCCTCTCTGATTTGTAGGCTGTGGTCTTGATAAAAGGCCTCTGCACATAGTTAAAGCCAGAGAGGACAACTACGGTATCTTAAATGTCACAGGCGCCTAGATCTCACTTGGGAAGACTCAGTAAGTATGCAGAAATATATTAAGTCAGCTAATAAGATTGAATTTTGAACATACAAAAAGTTCTAAGTAAGCACAAATGTTTGTAGCTTTAATAAAATGTACACACCAATTTCTCTTAGTGGCAAAACTATCTGAGAAACGAAGCACTGATCTCCTCTTGTGAACCTACATATTTTGGGAGTTTAGAAATAACAGCTAAACCAATAGCAGCTAAATCTTCAGGTTTAATTCAAAGAGATCTGTGTTAACTTTGTTAAAACTCTCATTATTTCTCAATTTTCCATCATGTTTTTTGCAAATTATATATGTTAGATGACTTATCTTTCATGACAGGTGTCATGTTTGGGCATATCTGTCATGCTGGGCATTTTCGGTCATGCTTCTTTCCTCTAGACAGTCTTTATTGGGTATTCTTACCTGTCTCTACTCATGCTTTGAGGATAGGATGGGATACAGTATTACAGTTTAATTATTATGTCCATTGGGAGATGCAATTTTATAAGATTGGTAAACTATCCCTTGAAAGCTGGGGAGCTTTTTCTAATGGCCATTCAGGAGCAAGCCACAAAATCTCTTTTGGTAGTACCACTTCTTGAGTGCAAAATACCATCCAGAAATGGATAACACTTCTGTTCATTTCAAACTTTCCTTCTGCTTGATTCTTCCTTTCATTATTCCTCCTTCCCTTCATTATTTAAAATACAGTCTTGGCAGAAAATTCTCTTCAGGCCTCTATTTTTCACTTAATGTATGGATGGCCAAATTTCCATATGTTTTGTGTTCCGCTTGGGAACTTTGATCACTTTGGAATGAGAGATGATAGAACCACAAAATCATCAAGGTTGGAAGAGACCCTCAAGGTCATCCAGTCCAGCTGTTCACCCAGCACTGCCACTGTAACCCCATAACCACTAAACC